>JAAZTK010002407.1:0-11320 GCA_036507255.1 Megalothorax incertus | reverse complement strand
GTTAATGTCGGGCTCAATTTTTCATGTTGCGCCATCTTGCACAATTACACTATTGATAATGGCGTTTGTTCTTCAGTCATCTATGAAAGAGTTAATTCTTTCTCAATCAAAATGCATCTAATTCCGAGCAAAATGGGTAAATTAGAAATTTCAAAAAATACAATCTTGTAAAATATTTTTTTAAAGTGTGTAAAAATATATCCTAGATGTTGTAATAAATTCTGGACCAGCGGGCGAAGGCCGAATGATTGATCCCGCCGTTGGAAATCCTAAATGTCTTTTAAATTTGAAATATACCCAAAAAGAATACCAATGCCAGCATAAGGACAATGCACTTATTCGATTCAAAACGCCTATATGCCAGAATACGGATTTTTGCGAATTTTATCGAAATTCTGATAATGTATTTGAAAAAATATTGGCACAAGTTCATACACAGATATACTACAATATTAAATGTTATTTTTACAGGTATTCAACTGCCCTGAGAAAAATATAAATTGCACATCTTCCGGTTTCATATTCACATCAACAAATACAAGTGATTGCAAGAAATTGTTTGTAAATCCAAAAGAGCTGCCTGATTTCAAATGGCGAATTGCGGTATGCGACGAAGGAGATTATGGTGAAGGAAATGCAATTTCTAGTGCATTTATGCCAAATCTTGCGAAAAATGGTAAGGGAAATATTGATTGATTCGCTTGGATTAAATTTCAAACTATTTATTCAGATATTATTATATATCGTGGAGCTGATACGGATTTCTCTGGCGCAATTTCTGTTAAATCCAATACATTGGACATGTACCTCCATCAGGAAAGTAGCTTCAAATGTCAAGCTTCAGCAACGGTATTTGCACGAGGATTTAATATTTGGTACCTTAAATATTCTGACGGAAGATCTGAATTTATTGGTAAATATTTATTTCCCTGAAAAATTGATCATGGGAAAGATACAATTATTTTAAAATGTAGCTTATGGAAGAAACGAAATTACAAACGAAATGCTCAATATTTATGAAGTTAGCATGAAAGTCAAATTGGAAAGCGCGGACATTGCTGCCATCGTTTGCTCTGCACCTTTATGGAATAGCTTTAAATATATTAATTCAACTCTTCCCATTACTGTTAAAGGTAAAAATATTTTTGTCCCAAAAGACCATCCCATTGAAAGATTTAAATAATTAAAAGCTGGAATGAAGCCAAAGATTGTTACAACGCCACAACGAATCGACCCATTCTCTTTATTTAAAATTCCGTGTGAAGCTGTTGGGGATCCACAACCTGAATTCCAATGGATTTTTGGAAAGGCGGTAAGAATTATTCAATTTATTCGTTTTGAATTTTAATAAAATTTTTAAAAGGCTCTTCCAAAACCGTTTGTAATTCCTGGTCGTTTTTCGACTTCTTATGGACAAAATTGGACGGAATTTGAATCATTCATTCAAGTGGGAAAGGAATATGAGAATTTCAATCTGAGCTGCTTTGCATCAAATTTCCTCGGTCATGATGAAATAATATTTTTGAGCTTATTTAAAAAACCAACCTGGCCATATTTCATTTCTGGAAGTATTGGTCTTGCATTGATTTCCGGTGGCGTCATTGCACTTCTCATCAGGAAAATTCGGCGTTCCCGAAATGTACAATTTTAGTTATATATTCCTCTCTTACTTATTTTGAAATATTTTATTAAATCTAGAGAATTCGGTATCTTTTATCACAAGAAGAAATTAACCAATTTCATAACGGGAATGAAGCATTGGTGAAGGAGAATTCTGGAGATCCATCAACTCAAATCGAGCATATGCCTTACAATACAAATTATGAGATTCCGAAAGAAGATATTTTCATTGGTACCTTCAAAAATATTCCAATATAAAAATTTATTAAACCTTTTTTAAAAAAGAGCATGATAAAATTCTTGGAGAAGGCGCCTACGGGATTGTAGTTCGAGGGAAACTTAAAAAGCAAACGAAAAATTACTATAATACACGATATAACAGTTTCGATTCAGGGATATCTGAAGGTTCAACGGTGGATACAAAATTATCAGAAATTCCTGATATTTTTGAAGGGGAGCAAGAAGTGGCTATTAAAACTATAAAACCACACTCGGGAACGCAGTATTTGAAGACGCTCTTATTCGAAATTAAGCTGATGATCTTTATAAAAGAGGACCCAAATATTGTCAAATTTCTAGGAGCGCTAACCGGTGATTTGGTTAAAGGTGAAATATTGTATTTAATTCTAAAAGATTTTTTAAATGTTTGAATTCCCGAAATTTAGGAAGAGTATTTATGGTCTTTGAATATTGTACGAATGGCAATCTTTTGGAATTCTTACGGCGTCATCGCTATGAATTCCAAAGCTCTGGGGGAATCCCTACCAAGAGTATATTTTTCAGGTTTGAATTTATTGTTTTTAAAAAAGTTGAAAAATATTGGTATTTTTTAAAAATTTAGCCAATCCAATGAAGATGAATCTGACGCCAAATCTACTGGAATGAAATCAAATTATGTCAAAATGCCAAGACCTCAAGAAATCACGCTGAAAAATCTTTTTAAATGGGGGAGGGATATCGCTTCTGGGGTTGATTATCTACACCGGAATAAAGTATGTCTTTGATTAATAAATGAATATTTTTCGATTTTAAAAATTCCAATAGATCATTCATGCTGATCTTGCTACTCGAAATATTCTTGTAAACTCGGATTTGACGGCAAAAATCACCGATTTTGGGCTAAGCCGTCATCTATATGAATATTCAAATTATGTGAAGCAGAGTCAAGAGCCAATGCCATGTAAGGATTAAATTGATTTTGATCATTATTCCATGAATCATTTTATAAACTATTTAAAGGGCGCTGGATGTCAATTGAATCATTAAAAGACATGACGTTTTCTTTAAAATCCGATGTTTGGTCTTATGCTATAACGCTGTGGGAGATATTTACACTTGGCGAGGTTCCTTATCCGGGTTTGATTCACTTTGAAAATTATAAATATAATATTTATTTTTAATCAAATTTCTGCAGGATATACTTGGAACCCAATGTTCCTGGAGTCATTGATTAATGGGATGCGGATGAGTCGACCGCAATTTTCTCCCGAGTCATTGTAAATTATTTGATACGGAGAGAAATATTAAAAAATTAATGGACACCGATTTTTCCAGGTATGATAAAATGATGACATGCTGGGAGATTGATGCTACAAAGAGACCGGATGTGCTTGAATTTGTCAAGATATTCTCTGATTTGCTTGATTCGAATATGGACAATTTTGCATTTAATACTGATTCATCTGCTTAGGCATCAATCTTTAATTACTGTGATTATTTACTATAATCATATTTATCTACCTACTTAATTTAATGATGGTTCCATCTAATTATTTGAACTGACTTGTAAATATTAAAATATAGATGGTATAATTAGGGTCTCCTGAACAAATTTATTAAAATATTTTACTTCGTTTTTTGGTATTTCTCAAAATTATTTCGTAATTACAACTCTGATTGAACCCTTATGTCGAAAGTTTCTGATGGACTGCATCGCTCTCTTCTGATCATCGACAGACGTCGTATGCTCACCCCCAATTTGTTTATAACTCCAACTGGATACACCATCTAGAATTCACATGAATTCATTAATATTTAAATAGTTTTTGTAATTAATTTAATTAACTGTAATTGTTATTATATGCATATGAAAACAAATCTGCAATATCTCGACCCTCGGAGAGCTTGCTGGAAAACTCGCCAATGATAAGTGGACGTCCAAGTTTATAATCCGTTGCATTCACCTTGATTTAATCATTTTATTTGAGGATATTAAAATTGAAAAATGGGATTCCTACGTTAAATGGAGAGTTTGGAGAGTATTTATTATCCCAGGCATATGTGTGCATTTGAAAGACATCAATAAATCCATTCCGCTGGCCACCTGCTTCGATCAAGCACTGGTCCTTGAAATAATTATCTAAAAATTCCAAATTAAATGCCAAATTAAAGGATATTTTTTAAATGTACAGCAATCATTAAACGCATCAGACGCGGAATGTTCGGAATAATGTCCCACGGACACTAATGCTTTCCTATCTTCATTATGTATTGCAGCTGCTTGCCAATTGACGAATTTCTGGAATCTTTCCATTGGGATATCCTATTTGGAAATAAATATAAAAATAAATATATTCAAAGCTTTTTTAAAGCAAACCTTTCCGTTGAACCCCATACCCCAATCCCACTAAAAATGCATTTAAATACAACAATTAAAATTTATGGAAAGCATCGCATGCGAACCCTATTTGTATGAAGGCAAGGATTGGAATTATCTTCAATTCGGACGCCACCTTCAGGTTCGTTCATTATCTCCCATATAGCAAGTGCAGGTTTATTCCTCAGAGCTCGAACCATTGGCTAAAGAATCAAAAATGCAAATCAAAATTGAATTCCAGGATGATAAAAAAATTGGACAAACCCGGAGTGCATTATCAATGTAAGATTTTAGCTTGTTATCATCCCAAATAAGATTGAACACATTTTCCGTATTTATCGTGGCACCATTCCAAAGATTTAGCATAACAAACACGTTCTGATCAGCTGCAAAATCCAGAAATCTCGACAAATCCCTAACAATATTCCCATCATTATCAGCCGCCGTTACAAATCCGTTTGAAGTCCATTGTGGTGTGTCAAAACCTTCACAATGAAGCCAAACTCCTGAATTTTTTGGATTAGAATTTTTATGAATCAAAATTTAAATATATACTTATGAAATTTCCTCCAGAACGTGAAATATTCCTAATCCAATCTTCCATTTCCAACGCGAGATCCGGCGTAATTTTGATTTCCAAAATCATAGCCATATCTATCCTTATAAAATGGGAGATTTACTCCTGAGAGGAATACCTTTTGACTTTTATAAAAGAGGTCAGCTCCTCTTGCTTGAAGAAATTCTCTTCGCTGGCCATTAGCCGATAGCGAGTATGACAGAAATAATATCGCCAAAAGAATAAGCATTTTGTGGACTTTTTAAGCGGAAAGAATGAGCAAATTTTTTATTTGCGCGTGTTTATTAAGGAATCATTTTAATACATACTCGTATAGTAGGTTCTACAATGTAGATAGGTACCACAATATGTAAAATGGACATTGCAGATATTTCCAGAAAGCATAAAATAAATAATATCGATCATCGAAACAAAGCAAATTCATTTAACCAATTGTGCAAATAAATAAATCAGGCTAATTTAATATTCATCCTCTACTTCATCTGCATTGTCGTTTCCCACCTCCTCGTAATCTGCTTCAAGTGCAGCCAAATTCTCTCGAGCTTCTGCAAATTCCCCCTCCTCCATCCCCTCACCGACATACCTAAAAAAAGTCAAAACTTAATTAGGAATTTCTATTTGGATTCATCCTTCTTTCTTTACCAATGAACAAATGCCCTTTTGGCAAACATAAGGTCAAATTTATGGTTTAAGCTCTGCCCAACTGCTTTTAATTGCTGTTGTATTAGCGAGCATGCAACATGCGCGCTCAACCTTGGCCATTTCTCCACCAGGGTAGGGCGTAGGCGCTTCATAATTGATTCCCACCTTGAGAAATTAATTTAAGATCATATTCAAAATTAATTTAAATTCAAGGTCAACTTTAAATCCAGTAGGGCACCAAGATACAAATTGGATGGTTCTAAAAAAAGGAATTTCTGAAGCTTCAAATATTTAATGCCAAATTTACATAAGACTAACTAACCGCTTTGTCTTGATGGCACTAATCGCGGAATTCACGTCCTTAGGTATAACGTCACCCCTATACAATAGGCAGCAAGCCATATATTTTCCAGCCATTGGATCGCATTTGATCATTTGATTTTGTTTCTCGAAACAAGAAAAAGTTATTTCCTGAACATTGTAATTCTCGTGAAATGCTTTCTCCGCGGATAAAACTGGGGCATAAGTAGCCAGAGGAAAGTGAATCCTCGGGTATGGAACCAAGTTTGTTTGAAATTCATTCAGATCAACATTGAGTGCACCTTCGAAGCGAAGTGAAGCCGTGATTGAAGAAACAACTTGACCGATAAGGCGGTTTAAATTCTTGTATGAAGGTCTTTCAATTTGTAGATTTCTTCGACAAATTTCAAAGACAGCTTCATTGTCATACATGAAGGAACAATCAAAATTGTCCAGAGTCGAGTGGGTAGTCAAAAGAGCATTGTATGGCTCAACTACCGCTGTCGCCACCTGTTGAGTAAATTTAAAAAAATTCTTCATTTTTGTATGAAGTTACTTGTGGAGCCGGAAATATCGAAAACTCCAACCGAGCTTTCTTTCCATATTCTCCAGCAAGTTTGTCAACTAAAAGAGAGGTAAATCCCGAACCTAATATTTGAAATAAAATTACCTTTTGAAAAATTGCAACATTTGTATCTTTATATACCCGTTCCACCACCAACGCTTCTAAAAATTAGAAAGCCCTGGAGTCCTGAGCAGTTATCAACCATCTTTCTGACTCGCTCCAAAACATTGTCTATATGTTCCTGTGATATTATATTGAAAATTATGTACATATTAAATGAAGATAAGTAAATAATTGCAATTGTATTGAATATCATAAGCAGCTTGACGACACCTTTCCAACTGTGTAATGTCCTCGAGCATAATTGTTCGCAGCGTCTTCCTTTCCTGATTTTTTAATTATTTTTTAAATATAGTAAGTTTTATAGACCCTTTTATTCTGATTGTCAATGAATTTAACTTGCCAGTAATCATTTGCTCTGGATGAAAAAACCTTCGAAAAGGTCCGCTTTTGACTTCATCTTAAAATCAATTTTAAATTTTGTTATATGATTTAGGATATTTTTGTTTATAAGAAAAATATTACCAATAACCGTTGGCTCAAAATCAACATAAATATTTCTTGGGACATACTTCCCATCCCGAGATTCTGAGAAAAATGTGTTGATGGAGGCATTTTGGCCTGCTGGAAGATGATTTTTCACAGCTCCCTCTTCTGGGGGAATTATGTGCCCATCAGGACTGATGCCATGCTCTAACAAGGAAGAAATTATTATTTAAAATGTAGATACAATTAAATATAATTAATAACCGAGACAGTAGAGCTCCCAGCAAGCGTTTCCTATCTGAACGCCAGCCTGGCCTATATGCATCGCAATGATCTCCCTCTAAAGAATTAGGAATAAATTTCATTTTATGTATATTTATGTTATTAATTGTACAATTATATTATTTTTAAAATTATTTACCATTTTGAAGTTTTTGGCAATTTGTATTCAACGCAGATATTTTAAAGAGCAAAGAATTTAAAAATCCGCAAATTGCAACTTTGAAGGAAATGTCCAATGGCTCAAAATTAAGGAGTGTTCCTGAGAATTAAACTGGAGGAATTTCCTGGAAATTGCGGTTTCCCATTAACGCTATCGCTAAAACCCTTTTGGCAGGACTAAATACAAGGAAATCCATTGGAATGAACTCCTATTTATAAACATGCCTAAACAAAATAGTAATACGGGTATGAATTTAAATGAATATATGAATTTTGTTTCTCTTTCATGAATTAAGTTGGGTATATAGAAAATTAAAAATTAAAACATTAATCTATAAAACCATTAATTATAATTTAAAATTATTAAGTAGAAGATACAGACAGATATCGAAAACTACAGATATATAAATAGGTTTCATCTTGATCAATTCGGTACCTCTCGAATGCACAATGGCTGAAGAAATAGAGAAAGATAAATTCTCTTCTTTTGTCAAGGATTTCATGAATGCCCTAAATTCCCCATAAAACTTGATTATAAATTCGCACTATAATTCCTTAACATAATTCCTTAACATACATAATTATGCTCAAAATGCTTAAATCACATCCAATTCTTCAAGTTCTCCTCCTCCTCGTTATTAGAAATCCCTCCGTGAATAGCCAGAAGCCTTCTCCAGGTGAAAGGATCATCCAAATCAATTCTACAAGCGTCTACAGCACACGCCATTCCTATACAAATGAACAAATTGCAATCCTGAATGATGTGGAGTTTGATTCCAAGGTGGGTTCACCTTGTGATCCGGAAAAATGGGACATTTGGGTCCGCCCCTTAATTAAAACGCTTGAATGTACCGAGAACCACGAGTATGCCCTTCGAAAAGCATCCGAATTCGAGCTGGAGATCCGTGATGAAGCTATCTTTCTAATTCTTGGTGTTGCAGGTTTGAGTTTTTTCAATGACTTTAAGCTTAATTAAAGCTAAAATTATAAATACTCATATAGGGAAAGATATAGAGCAAAGACATTCAAGGGTTGAAGTTGCTGGAAAGGAAAAAGCGGTGCAATTTCTTCAGAGCCTTTGCATGTCAAGAAGGGGGAGGTTCATGATTTGTGGAAGTAAGGGAAAGTGCGAATGTCCACAAATTCCAAATGCTTGGCTGTTCACCGTTGATGAGGCTGGAAGATGCCGAGGTGTTAATTGCTCCATGTGTGAGCCAGCTTATAAAAAGCAAGGATTCACGGGATCGGTGACATGCTCCAAAGGGTTAGAGTGTAGGGCAACTGAGAAGAAGAGTCCAGTTCGATATTTCTGTCGAGACTCGAAAGATTTCCTATTTACTTCGGTGGGCACGACTTCAGAGGGGACTTCGAATTCAACCGAGGAATCAAATGCTACTGAGACTGAAAAGAGCCCTCCTTCGAGTACTAGTACAAAAGAACCAGAAACTACTGAAACCACAGAATCGAGTACTTCAATTTCGACCCCAACAAAAGGTAACGGAAATGATAAGAATATTCGAGTTGCACGGAGAAGGAGGGAAGTTGATCAGAGTACAACCATCACTGCTAATGAGACCACAAGTACAACTTTCAATGCCACGTTGTTCGAGCCACCGACATGCCCAATGGTCATTAATGTCCGATCAGAATGCTTCTTTTCTGGAAGATTATTTAGAATGCTCTCAAAAGCAACCCAGATTCAAAACCTGTCTCAAATCATATTGATATTTGCAATAGTATATTTCTCTTTGTAAAAGATCAGATGCAGTATTAAATTTGCAAAAGTGATTGATTAGGTCATATTTAAAATTTAAATGTGCTTCAGTTAAATAAATATTGTCGTGAAATATTAATGAAATATTGATGAATTTGGCTGGTTTTCCATTATTTATGCAAACATCTGCTGATACATTCTTATGCGATATTTTAATAAATTGGAAGTTTTGCATCAAGATGCTTTATTATATAATAGACATCCAGATCTGTCCTTTTTATCCCCTAAAAAACCTCAAGGGCAAATGTGATTATAAAATAGGATTGGTATGTGATTTGGGATTTAATTCTGATCCAACTTGATTTATAATCTGGAAACAATATCAAATATGTATAGAATTATATTTTTCGGATTTTTGACCATCCTCAGCCTCTCCAATGGGTTGCAAGTTGAAAAAGCAGTCAACGCAAAGGTATACGTCCACATTATGCCTTGGTTTGAAACGAGAGAGACTTCCGGTAGTATTACAACCCTTTAATTTACGAGAGTATTTCTGTATTTAAATATTATGACAATTTATTTTTCAAAGACACGGGTAATTGGGGCATACACTGGACGATGGACACACAGAATCCGGATATAATCATAGACGAATCTGGCCGACGCCAAGTACCTCTAAAATTCAAATCATGCATTTTGGCATATTTTAAAGCTTATTTTTTAGATTGCAGCTTATTACTATCCAGAAACAGGTCCGTACGCCTCAGGAGATGACGCACTTGTCGAATATCAATTGAACCTGATGAAATTTGCCGGCGTCGACGGTATCTTGATCGATTGGCCTGGTACTCTTCAAATATGGGATTACCCCATGAATTTCCGGAATACGGAAGCTCTCATTAGAGGTTGCGACAGGATTGGTCTGGATTTTGCAATAGTTTACGAAGATCATAATCTTAAAATGGCGGCGGATGCTGGCCTAATTCCTCATTCAGAGATGATAAACTACGCAAAAAATGATATGCAATATCTTCAGGGGTTATTCCAAAGAGGAAATTACATCAAACATGACGATGGTTCTCCACTTTTGCTTGTATTTGGTCCTCAAACCTTTATGGAACCCAACCAATGGAATGAGATCTTTTCCGTGCTATCTAATAAGCCAACGTTCATTACATTGTGGTATCAGGGTCATCAAGCTGGAGTAAATAATGAATACCCTTGGATTTATGAAGACTATCTTGATGGGCTTCGAAACTTTTATTCAAATCGCCAGTTAAATATAAAATACGGAGTTGGATATCCCGGGTTCAATACTTTTTACCAGGACGGAGGCTGGGGTGGTCCGGGATGGAGTCTTCCGGTGGGTTTGGACACTTTTGCAACCACAATGGATATGGCGCTTCAAGCAAACGACGTTAACTGGATTCAAGTAGCAACTTGGAACGATTATGGCGAAGGTACGATGATCGAACCGACCCGGGAATTTGGGAACGGATTTCTCAATATTATTCAAAATAAGCTTGGGGTCAAATATGGGAATAAGGAATTGGAGATTATTAAGAAGCTTTATTATATGAGGAAGGAACATTCTGGGAATAGTACAGTGCAAGCCAAATTAAATGAAGCTTCCGGGGCTCTGATTGAGCTCAAACCGAATGTCGCCCAAAGTATTATGAATTCTATTTAAAAAGACTCTAAAAGAAATATATGAAATAGAAGATTTGAATAAATTAATGCAAAAAAGACCAGAAATGGAAATTGTAGTTTATTTTTATAGAATTTGGATTTATTTATCTATATTCAACCTATATTATTTTATTAGGTAGGATTGGAATTGAGTTCATGAATAATAAATTGTGTCGAATTTGAGTAGTAGATCTTCATCTATTGATAATCCTCCCGTATTCCGAATGCTCCTAACTTACGAGTTATGAATTTATGAGTGATATTCATAGGTAGTAGGTACTACAATACAATACTTGAATAAATACATAGCATCAAAAATGTACTTTTTACGATTATAAAAATTAGCATCTAATATAGTAATACTTGAAGATAAAGGTACTTTTGAGAATTATGATCCAGAATTCCAAATCGATCGATACCTATTATTAAGTTTTTAGTAGTAGTTCATATGTCTACCTTAGAATTAGTTCCTATTTAAAATCTCGAGACCCAGAATACTTGTGTATACATATCAATGTGATTATGATTAGCAAAAAAATTGCACAAATTATTCTAGACATACTGTAGGGTTAACTTATAACTTATAAGTTATTGTACGATAGGAGCTTGATTTGTGGTAGGAATTTACAA
>JAAZTK010002406.1:0-11326 GCA_036507255.1 Megalothorax incertus | reverse complement strand
AGATTGGGATTTTGGTATTGAGAAAGGGTGGAGTGGGGCATGTCATTGAGGTTGAACGATTATTACGATTATTAGGAGGAGAGTGGTTATTTCCGTTTGGAGAGGAGGATGAAGAGTTTGCGGAATGGCATAGGATTGTGACATCGGGAGGACTAGTGACGACGAGTTTTTCTTTGACATGAATCAAATCATACCAAGGTTCACGATCTTTTTCTTTGAGCCTCTCTCGCAGCATCTCTTGAATCTAAATGTGCATAAACATACATTTGAGTTTATATACTACACAGTAATTAAGATAAGGTCTTGGGTTAGGACTCTCTTGTACAATATTTTTAGGGAGGGTTTAAAAGGTTAAAACTTAAAAGCAGCTTATAAGGTTATCTCAGATTTCTCTGTATTTATAGGATTTATATTGATAAACTTGTGTGTCCATTTATCGGATGGAAACAAGATATTAATTACAAATATTCGAATGTTCTTAACTTTTGATACTCTTCTGGCGCAGAGGCGTATATTTATACTGTACTAGTGAATATTATTAAAGAAAAGTGAGAGAAGTACTTACGTCTGTGCTAAGATCGTTGGGCATTGTTTGAACTCCTCTTATCTTCAGTGCCAGATTCTTGATCAAGTAGAGTGGACCTTGGCCTGATTGTTGAGGATTTACTGGAACCCTCTTGAGGCGGCTTTTTGTATAGGATACAATCCTCTGTGCCATCAAGAGGCTGTGTAATTGAAGTCTTTTTATGGGGGTGAGGAGGTTTACCTCGTAGGCATACACAAATGCAAATTGCGATTAGAAAGAAAACAATAAGGCCTACAATCACAGCGATTAAAATGATTAGGATATAGAGCCGATTATGAGTTTGAGGAAAAGTAGTGGTCACATCATCCAACTTGTTTATACACATGTACAGCTCAGACGAACATAGGAGTGGGAGACTTTCATAATCAAGAAACGGTTCCTCCAAATCAAAACATGTAGCACTTTTATTATTGATTGAGCATCGGCTACTATTTAGGATTTCCCCCTGGAACCAATCCGAGGACTCTGATATTGTGAAAAGTGACGAGATTGATTTTGAACATTCACATTCCATTGTAAAAGTATTATTTCGTGATGTAAAGTATTGAGAATCCCATTTCTCTGATTTCCCCGGAAAGATAAAGTCTGGCTCGACTCCATCCCATTCATTCCCAATGAAATCAGCCAAGTATTCAGTGCTAGTAGAGTGTTGGCTATTTGAAGAGGAGTGGGAAAATTAGCCACAATTTCATCTATTTATTTATACTAGATAGTAGTACCTGAGATCAATCCCATATTTTTTAACTTTGCCAAAGGTGTTGTTAATGAAAGAGATTCGGCTCCAGTCCCTTATGGCTATCCCATTGTTCTCAATGAGTGTAAAATGTGTTCTTTTAAAAATGGCATTTGCAATCACTCCTAATCCCAATGAATAATTTTATAAAATTAAAAATACTATTTACTTATCCTTAATAATAAGATTACTGTATGAATATAGTACCTGTTACGCTCGTCAAGCAGTGCATATCCATTTTATCAATCTTTGAATCACTCCAATTCATAGTAGTGATACTTGACTCGATAGCATTTGTCTCCATCCTTCCCATATGAGAGTTTATCACTGTCCAAATATCAATCCGAGTCTTATCAGAAAAGGCATTAGCTTCAATTGCTTCCACCGTAGAATTCTCAAAAATTATTTCCGGCATGTAATAAAGACGGAAGGATCCAGATGATATTTTACCCACCACGGAATTGATAAATTTCACAATGAGTGAAGAGGGAAAAACTTTCGCAGGGATATCTGGGATGTTGCACTTGTTGAATATAATGCTCTTGTCCAGTGTTTCCCCCTCTGGAAAAAAATAATGGTTCTCAAGTTAATTTTGAGCTAAAATTTGCATTAATTTTAATACTAATTCTTGTGTGTGTTTTTAATATTGGGTATTTCGGAACATGAAAAAATTAACTTGGAAAGTTTCCAAAAGCTAATTTAGTTTTTTCCGCTCTTGAAAGACTTGCAAGTTCAAACTTCAATTGCATTATGCAACTCTTGTATAAACATTTTTTTTTGCTCCCTTATGAGTACCCTACCTATACTATTCCAGCCCAGCGTTGTTGCATTTATTTACATCCGGTTAAATAATTTGAATGTTTACTGCACACACAGTGAATTGAAATGAGAGCAATATTGGTGTATAATTTTTTATGCCTATTTGTATTTAAATGACTCTCTCAGATCAGAGTTGTGTATGATATAATGTTGAAAACTTACCGGGTAATTTGAAAGAATCCTCCTTGAGAATCATTTTGGATATGTTGTAAAGCTCAAAGATGAACCGGGCTCTTCCGAATGCCGCCAGTGCATTGGCTTCGATGAACACCGTATTGCAATTCTCAATCTTCCATGAAACCTCCTTGTCCTCTTTGGTTCTTCCCCCTTGTAAATTTACAACCTGTGGACAAATTATCCTTTTTTTAAAAAACAAACACACGTACTCCCTAAATACCGTTCATCCTGATATCTATCTATTTTTACCACCATCTTTTTATGTAAATTCATCCAAGTTGTGAATTGTTTTTCACTGCAAGTATCTACTAATAAGTAATAAGTTACTGCTTACATAATACTACAATAGGAGATTAGTTCCACACTCGATTTCCTACTTCTGAATGGGATATTGAGCAGTTGTGGTTATTTATAATGCATATACGTATACATATTAAATAAATATATTGAATAGGTACAGGTTTTTTAGAAGAGTTGCACTGATAAGAAGCTTAAAGAGAAAAGGAAGGATAAAACCACAAAATGTATTGCTGAGTAATTACTAATGACGTGCTTCCGTTGATGGTGGTGCTAAAATAAACCGAATACTCGATGATTACCATTTTACAAATACATACCTACTGATACTTCTAGTACGATATATTGGTAATGCATAATTCCATCTAATCTCTTCTCACAATTCTTTTACGTGAGTCTCTTGTCATTTCCCATCCAATATAGGCTGTATGTTTAGTTGGATGTTGAAAAAAGTTTTCCGTTTGACTTGAAGTGCATCTTCTCTCCTTATCTTTGTACTCAGATGAACGGATCATACTAATTAAGTATTATATCTCTGGAAGGATTTTTTTCATATCCTCTCTTAAGAAAGATTTGAAAGATGGAAGATACAAACTAATTGCCTTCGTGTTGTTAATTACTTTTTTTTGATAATGGGATTATTTAAAAAATTTAATGATTTCAAACCTCATTTCAGAAAAACTGAATCAAAAATCTGTCCGTATAAGTACCTTTATTGTACATCTATAATATGTATGTTTACGGATTATGGATACCTACTACCTAGTAGTAGGTCTACACATAAGTACTGATAGTACCTACTATAATATTAATAGTATGACTATTATCCCCAATAGAGTAAATGTTACAGATAATTGGATTTTAATGAGAATCTTATTGATCTATACCTAGGCTACTCGTTAAGCAGATAATCTTTTCTCATTCAAAAACCGATAAAAACTGTCGAATTTTCAAAAAATTACTATTTGTTTTGTTTATATTTCGGTATTCTTATTGTTAGTCGTTCAAACTAATTTAATACCGACTTAACTTTACATGTTTTACACTGCAGTACGCTCTCACATTCTTTTAATGGGAGATAAATTTAGAACTCTCTCCAGCCAGCTTGTTTTCATTCCATCCAAAATGTGTTCAAAGCTATTTTTCTTCCCAGTCAAGTGCCCAGTAAAATACGAACCATATCGAGTTGAAAAACTTTAAAGAACCAACCATTAAAGAAAGAGAGACTCTTGGACAGAGAGTTTATTTTCGTTAAGAGTTGTAATCATTAAAACAAGCTAGCTTTGTTTGGAGCCAGATATCTATAATTTAAATTTCAAAATGGAGATAAAATGAGATTTTACAAGATTGACCTTTGTTCCTTTCCCCTTTCTTTGCATATACTACTTGGTAGTACCCTACTTATTGTAAATATTGGCTAGATCTATCAGTACACGATCTAGCCTCCGTTTAAATTCCAAACATTGTATATTTTATATAGATGTTTGTTTGATTGTTTCTTTCCCGATACCAAAGAACAAATAAAGAGCTTTAAGCTCCCTAACCTCCCACCCCCTCTCTTCCTACTAGGACCATCAAGTTGAATGGATTTTTATTCTAGGGTTCATATACTACTAGAATGGAAATAGGGGAGAAATTGTATACAGTCAATGACCAATTCACTCACTCTCTCTCTCTCTAATAAGTAATATGAATGTTCTTTAGAATATTAGGACTCAACTGGGGGAAATACTGTATTCTAAATGTTTTACCCCTTTTACCATAGGGTTTTTTTCTCCGGGAATTTTCCTTTCACCCTTGTGGATCCGATACAATGTTTAAGTGCACTTTTTGTTCCTCCACTTGTACCACCATACTGCTTAAGCTAAATTTTATAGAGATTGGGGAAGGGTCTTATTTTTACTTGTATTAGTTATTCCTGAAAAACCTAGGCCTCAAACATTCACATCTTTCCCTGGGAAGTGAGAATGTCGGTCTATTTGGACGGCATTCACAGAGCAAGGGTATGAACAAAAGTACAGAGTGAGAGAGCAGTCTCAAATCACATCCACCCTACTTAACCCTATAGGACTCGAACTTCACCCTTCTTTATCCATTTAAAAGTGTAAAACTTTATGCATAGGAAATTCCAATAGTAGCGGCACAAGTTAAACTCTTCTGCTAATATTGCAGCTATTGCATAAAGATATATGTATCAGGAGTATGCTACAACTTAAAAGAGACGCTTGATGAATTGGAGGAATTGAGAGCATGAGAGAAAAAGAGCCATTGACTTAGCGCCGTATAAATACACCTAATATATCTTTCTCGTCGTAGTATTGTATATCAGTATGTACTAGGATAGATAAAGAGGAAGGAGGTTTTTTTCCCCTTCCTTTGCCCGCTCCCTTAAATTTTGTAAAAGAGATAAAGATAGGATTGTGTTTGCTGTAAGAATATGTACTATCATGAAGATAAATAGTATATTTGGACTAGGTATACGTCGGCTGATAGATTGGACAATATTCTCTCTATATTATCTCATTGTGTAAATTATCCTGCCTTGGTCTGGAGAATGAATGAATGAAAACTCACCTGATTCTCCTCTTGACATCGGCAAATGATTGTCCAAACATTTGAATTTGGCGATTTACTACACTCGCACCCAGGGTTGATTGAGGAGCAAGTTGAGTTATATGAGATTGTCCAGTTAAGAGTTGACTGTTTGGTTTCCACCACTGGGATTGACACTCCCTTGACCTCTTCTGCGAGTGTGAAGAGGCTAGCAAGGCCTATGAGAAGGCATATGATCCGCTTATTCATTTTGATGCTTAAAAAAATGTTCAGTTTTCATTGGGTGATGACTTGCTCCCAATCAATTAATGTACTAGAGGTTTTTGAAGCAAATGCACAATTTTTCATCATCAAATTGCTCCACCTGTTTCAGCTAAAGAAATAAAATTGTATCAGTTATCGTATATTTCTCTGCTTGAGAACTTGAACTGCTTCATTTTCATGTTTTAAGGTATACGGAGTAGTACTCTTACCTAGTCATCTCAAGTTGAACTAATGAATCTGTGTGACTCGCTTATCTCAATCTACTGAATCCGTATGCTGAGAAATCCAGTTTTTCTTTGTTGGCTGGCTAATGTAATGGCTGGAATGGACGGGAAAAAGGTCCTACACAAAAAACATGCAAGTTGGAAATGTACTACGATTGGAAACTCGGAAATCTTGTCCACTACTTTTTCTATATCACATGTCAAGTTTGGTTATTAATTACGGCATCGAAACCCACTCGAAAAGGAACAAAGAGTCGTTAACTTTTCGTGGACTTTTTAAAAATTCCAGTCTTTGGTCAATCTTTATTGGTGGAACAATGGATGTACAATTGAATTCATATTTTGTCACTTTCTCTCTATCTCCTTTAACACAATCGTTCAACAGACTTGGTAGTAAACATTGACAAATTTTTTTGGTCGTTTTGATTCGATGGGTTTCAAAAAATAACCCTATACTTATATCGTAAATATCGTACTAGGTAAGCTTCAGAGAGTAGTAGTATTAGTACCTAGTAGGATAATACAAATATTTGTGAATGAATAATTAACTCACTCAATTAGAGTGTTTTATCACTGCTTTCTAATGCACTTTTTTTATATCCTAGATGAATAAATAAGTATGTTTTGATTATGTAGGCGTTGAAATTTCGGCTTGAAATCATTCAACTCGAAATATTTGTATCAGATTTTTCATATTAGTATTTAGAGTAGGCGGAGATTTGTAGATTTATATTTTTGGATATACTGCTATACGAGTTTTTGGATTTCGAATAAGGCAACTCTGAAAGAGAGACACGATATGTAGTAGTAGTACTATAGGTAATATGCAAATAGGCAGACACGGTTAGGATGGATGGATTTAAAAAAATGTAATCCACTGCAATAAATAATCAAAACTTGCACTTCCAATTTGGTCAGACTCGTTGTAATTCTCCCCTCTTGAGTAGGGAATATCTTTACGTGCAAGCTCCTTCCACAGCAGCTAAATATGGAATTGAAGGAGCTTCTGTTGAATAGTAAATTACAAAATTGGAGGGAGATGTACAACTTGTTCGTATGTCCTACTCCAACTGAGAGAGGAGGATGAGAGTCGAGAGTCGAGCTCCGAATTCGACTGACACTTTCAAGCAGTAAATAAATACTGAAGAACTGTTTAGACTTGAGTTTTCCTCGGAGCGATCAGCTCTGCTCAGAGTCAGCAGGGGAATCAGAAAGAGACCTACGAGGTATGCGAGTTGCTGTGTGAGAACTTGAGCATTCTCACATCTCTCCACCACCAACACTCTCTCCGCTCTTTTTATGATAAACTCCCAACTCCCCCACTCTCCTCTGAGTCCTCCCTGATATATGGGTACAAATGTATAGTGTATACCTTTTACTAGACACGCATCTCCTCTTCCAGTGACTGAGTCCGCCGGGAGAGTTTATTATATTAAAGAAGGAGATTGCTTCTGGGGAAATCACCCTTGCTACCACTTGTTCTAATGCTTGTATTCATTTGGAAGTAGGAGTAGTACAATATAAGAGCACTTTCATTCTGAAAACTCTTACCTATTAGGCTATTAGTTTAGGTATTACCGATAGGCCAAGTAGTATTACCAATGCATAGTTGCATATGTCGACATGTCCCTCCAAATCCCTATATCTGTTCCCCCTTCCCTTCCTCTATGTATTGGAACATATTGAAGGATCGGCAAAAGCCTGGGAGGGAGAGGAAGGTAACATTCATTAAAGAAACTGTTTGATGCTGATCTGAAAGCACCGGACCTCAATGTATCTTTGCTTCATTAATGTAGGGATAGTAAGCCCTTACTCCTCATCTGCTGTTGTTACGAGCATCTAAACTTCTAAATGCAAACATTATACAGACGTATATCGCATATTGAGCATAGAGGAACGTATTATATTCGTTTCGATTTTTGTGGTCTTTCAAAGTGTCCCTGCCACCTGTAAGGTTCTTGCATTGAGTGAGTCCCTGCAGACCCATAGTCAGAATAATAAATAAAAGTGGGCTTCCTTCTTTCCCCTCTTCCATCTCTTGTTTTATTAAGCTCTCAGCCCCTTTATCCCAGGCTCCAAAGTCTGCACAATAAGATCTTTTCCCCCTTAGGATAAGAAGATCAGTAATTGCAAATTTAATAGTCCTATTCGTATCAGTATATGTTTCTTCAGGTCCCAATTATTGTAGTATTTAAGCATTAAATAATACCTAATGCAAATATGATAGGGATATATCTTCCTATTACTGTGGTCAATTTTGCGTGTTCGATAAAGAAGAGGCAATCTGCTGTCTCTGAGGACGTAGTAGATATGTAGTAGATATGTATCTAGTTCTACCTAAACACTTGATCTCCTTCAGCCAGGCTATTACAGATAGGGTATATAGAGTTAGATCCTAGCGAGTTTTTTGATGATTCAACGATAAGGAATCTTCTTGTATAGGAATCTTTCTTGCTGGATGATTAACGTACCTACATTATATTATATTTTGGTCCTTACAGAGAAAAATCCAAGGAGCGTGAATTCATAGCTGATTTTATTGCCCGTACTCCAAACAGTGCTGGTGTGAGACTTTGCCAATGGCTTCAACCAGAATCATTCGTGGATCCTCAGAATTGCGAGGTTTGTTTGTCCAACCAAATGTTTTAAGCTCCTCTGGAGGAGAACTAATGGATTTGTAGTTGTTTAAACTTTTGCACATCGTGAATTCCTAATTGTTTATTTATGGATGCAATAGTTGTGCATAGGAATAATGCCTAGTATTATACTACAATAGAATGTTTTCTCATTTTTTAAATTCTTGAATTTTGTATAGAAGATTTCCTTTACTACTTTACTAGGTTGTCATTCCTAAAGATGCGATCCGCCGAGGGAAACCTACAGTGCTAATGATTGTCACCAGAGATCAGTACTCAGAACCAGTTGTATCTTTAGATTTACAAGTATGTGCATTAATCACTGATATCTTTCAATAATATACCTGTACTATGCCCGATATTTCTATCAGAATTTTTTTATTAATGTAAATATAAATAGGTGGAAGTAAAGGCAACTCCAGTCATTACTGATGATGGCCGTAATTTTCCCTGTACTACAACTATCTGCTACGCCAAGAAAAAGTAGCCGAAGCATCAAACCTGACTCGTCTCTTGAACCTTACCTCTCCCCCTATAAACCAACCATTAAGGATAAGGCAAGATACCACGCCATCACGATGATGAAGGTAAATCTAAGCTCTGGAAAAGACTAAATTTGATTCTTTTTGGACACGAAATGAACAATCTGCTGAGTTGTCAAACACTTAAAGAGCCGGCTCGTGTTCATTAATTTTTTAATGGTTTTTCATCGTTTTTTCTCTTCTAATCTTCCCCTTTTTTAAAAATATTCACGCAGGAATATGAAAACAAATCATTTGAAGAACTTCGATACATGTCTCCATCCTCTCGACAAATCTCAGAGTCCATGCTTCTGAGGCAGAATAACAATGCTACTTATTGTGCGACATGGACTCCTGCATGTGTTGGAATTTATGAAATCTGTCTCTCCATTGATGGATACGCTGTTCCAAAGGTTTGTGTACATTCACACAATTACTAGATCCGTATATTTAAAGGGTGCAGTGCGTTAAATGCATAAAAAATCCATGATTCAAAATTATTTTTCATTTATGTGACACTAATCTGGTATGCTAAAATGCTAGTAGTACAATAGTATTAATACGACATTATTTATAAAACACTTGTAGTAAAGTTATTTCATGGTTAAGCACTTGGGATTAGGATTAAATCTTATACAGTATAGGGTTTTAGGGGGATCTGTTTCATAGCAATGCATGTATTTGAAATTTGAACTTTGAGAAGGTATATAGGGGAGAATGAGGCACTTGAATTTGGAGTAGAGGAATTGATTTTGATTATCCTTAATCAAGTTTCATTATTACTTCTTTTATAGTGTCTGAGAGGTTAGGTTCAAGATATTATTTGTGAGATAAAATTGAGCTCTTTTACTGTATCTACATATGTATTACAGTTAGTACTTGGTAGTACTACTATCTGTAGTATTAGTATTGTAGTATAATGTATAGAGTAATATAGTAAATCTGGATTACTAGCTATAATTAAATGAGCTTATTGTCAATATCTGTAAATGAATCGGATTCATATGGGGGATGTTTAATCCAACCACACACATACAATTGATAATAAAAAGCTATTTTTTCTAATCCAATAAAGACCAAGAGGATTGAAGTAGAGGAAGGGGCAGATGAAATAATATCTGGGCTGAGGAAGAATGAAGAGGCGTCAGAGATGACAGAAGCTTTCGTCAATTCTTCAAAGATGCGGAAATTTAAGTCGGCGGATTCTGCTGGACTCCGAATACGATCTCACCCATCTCTTCAATCCCAACAAGTTGGAATCATTCCAGTCAATGGAACAATCACGTTTACACAAGAGAATCACAATGATGATGGAATATGGGTCAAGCTTGCTGAAGATTCAGTATATGCTTATGCTGAAAATGTTCAAGCAAAGAACTTTAGGCCAGAAGGATGGTGTCTTCAGTATAATCAACATTTGGGGAAAACATTACTTTTTCCAATTGAAACACCGCGAAGTTTGCCTGGGTTTGCAAATGAAAAGAATTTCCACTCTGTGAGAAAGCAAGCAGAGTCTCCATTCTCCAATGAAAAAAGGTGTAATAAATAATATTTTAACATATCCTACTACAGATAGTTTACTTTATTATATTAATAATACTAATATCGTACCTTTGATGTCTTTATAGCTCTAAAGTATTGAAGCTAAATGGAAGCCCCGGGATTTATCAAGGTTAAAATTAAATCTAGTTAAATTTTGCAGTTTATTTGAGATGTTCAAATTAATTTATCTTATTCACAGTCGTAAAATGCGGAGTTTCTGGGCACAATATCCGAACTCGGCCATGTCTGCGTTCTCCTCCAGTTGGGATCCTTGTTCTTGGATCTAAAATATACGTGGTAGATGAATGTTTCAATCATGAAGGATTTTGGGTCAAATTGGATCAGACAAGTCAACGGAAATGTTGTTTTACTTCTGAGGGAGAAGCCTGGACATTGGCTACTGGGAATGGAGAAATTTCTTATTTGAAGCGAATAGATGTTCAAAAGGAAGTGAAAGGATTTGATTTCTCGGTTGCTTCACTTATTCCCCAGAGCATCTTTCAAAACTCGCTCCCATTCTCCTTCAATTCGAGTCAAATCTCTGTTTGCAATGCTAATATGGAATCTTTTACTTCTCTTTCAATGATTAATAACACTAATGTACGGCCAGAGGATATGGAGAATGATGAAGAGAGGAAAGAAGGGTTTGAAGAGATGGTTGTACCAGAAAAACCAAAGGAATCTTTGCTGGCGAATCAAGTTAATATTGAAGCTACATCTTCAAGTTGTCCATCATCATTGGATATGGTGGCAAATGAAGTGACGATGCTACCGAAAAAAGAGAGTAAAAGAACAAAGTCTAATGCAACTGAGCAAGAGTCACCTAAACCCAGATCAAAATCATCAACATTTGGAGCGTTGCAAAAATGGTTGCAAATAGGAAATGAGAGTCGGAGTTTACCCACAGGGGTTAAGGTGGCGTCTGTAAAGGGTCTAGCCACTGCTCTAATATCCAGTGAAAGAAAGATATCAAT
>JAAZTK010002405.1:0-11327 GCA_036507255.1 Megalothorax incertus | reverse complement strand
CGTAATGTATTCTTATGGGACGAAAAAATCAAAATGCCGGAATTTGGGATTAGGTGGGCGGGAAATTTGAATTTTGGGCGAGAAATTTGAATTTTGGTGGGAAATTTAAATTTTGTTGGAAAATTTGAATTTTGGGCGGGAAATTTAAATTTTGGCTGGAAGCATGAATATTGTACGAATATTTGATCCAAAAAATTCCATTTAAAACTTTAATAAACATTAACTCAAAAGAGAACGGGCTCTCTACACGGTTTACCCGTTTTATTTTGTACATGTGTACTTTCACTTTGTATATTGAATATTTTGGCTTTCCAGTTACTTATTGGATATGACTCTGGGCAAGTTGTCCATTGGGATCTGAAGCAGCGAGCAGCGGATTTCCGGTAAAAAAGCCTTGGTCCTCATTAGTTTCTATTCAAAATAGCAATAGCTTAGAATTATGGTAGTAAATGAAGATGTGTACATTTGAATATTTCTTAGATGTCAAACAAATGAGCCACTCACAAGTATTTCTTGGCATTCTGATGGGAAATCTTTCATGTGTTCTCACACTGATGGTTTGTTCAACCTAAACTTTAATAATAATCATCTTGTGTAATTTGATGATTCTTTTTAATGTGATTTTATTCAATTTTATAGGAAGTCTAACCACTTGGACCACAAATAGAGGAGTTACGGCCGTAGCTTCCGTGAGCTCTGGCCCATCTCAAACAGCCCCTAAACCCGTATCCATTATATTTCCACACGGTTAGTTGAGCAAGTTCAAATAGATTTGAAACTTTTAAACTACTCTTATTTTATGGTGCAGCACGAACAAACGGATCTCAGGCCGTAGAGCCATGTAAAATGATCCAAAGGGTGGAGTGGAAGTCGTCAAAAACGGGGTACTTTTTTTCAAAAGTTTTTTTTTCAAATTTTCAGACATTGAGAAATTGAGTTTTTAAAGTTTAAAAGTTTTCATGTTTAATATTTAATTTCAGAGAGAACTATGTCATCTTTTTCCGGGGGGCTACCTTCAGGTGTGGGCAAAAAGAACCCAGCTTCAATTTCGGTTATTCACGGGAAAGTTACGACTGGTGAGTTAATCTTTTATTTTACATAGTACTCGTATCTAGTACTTACTATATAGATAGTACAGATATCTACTATCCGTACTATCAGTATATGTAATGTATGCTACGGATATATTACTACTTTGTATAAAGGAGAAAGTCTCAGAAAGTAATCCTAAGATTATTTGTTTTAGTATTGGAGATGGAGCACAATGTACTGGATTTTATTGTTATGTGCGATTCTCAATATGAATCAGGTATGGAAAGTATTAGAGAAAAAGTACACTCGTACTTGTAGTAAATTAGATTTGGAATTAGCTGTAAATGGGATTGAGAGTTTGTAATGGGGGTTTTAAAATGTAAATTCAATTCGTGTTCCAGAACTGCAAGATCCATTTGGGATAATAGGTAATCTACTTTCTCCAATGTAGGAAAGAACAAATATTGATTATTCTCAAATCCAAATAGTATTACTTCAGCAAGACTTGGTCGTTATTGACCTCACCACCCCTGGATATCCATGCTTTGAGAATCCCTATGCAATGGATATACACGAGAGTCCAGGTAGGTAGAATACTGACTAGAATTTTAAATACTACTTTTTTTTACTTGTAATACAAGTATGTACTTTTCTCACGTACTTTCTCTAATTCCTTTTTCCCCTATTGAATTTTCTAGTTACCGCATGCCATTATATTGTTGACTGCCCCGGGGATATTATTCCAGGTATATATTCCAGCCTCTCTCTTCGCTCTATTTTATATATCGTAAATGATTTCTTAACCCTCCCCATATTATATAGCCTTGTACTCGGTTGGATCCAAATTAAAGGGGACAGGATCTGGGATGTATTCTGAGAGGGATTGGCCCATTGATGGAGGCCAGTGGGGCTCAGATTCGTGCTCTTATGCAGAATTAATACTCACCGGGTAAGAGTATATTGGATTATAAATTATATTGGGGAAGACTAATCCTAAGAGGAATCGGTGGGAGGAATTTATTTATATTTTTTTCGATTTCCGGATCTGATTTAATGGGGCCTTTTTCCTTTTGTTTTTATAGGCACGCTGATGGTTCCATCAAGTTTTGGGATGCAACTTGCGCTGCGATGCAATGTAAGTATTTGAAATATAATACGTAGGTAGTAGTAACAATATGGTGAGGATTTGTAGCTTGTTATTCACAAGTAAGTAGTGTATTAATAGTACATGTAGTTTTGGATGAATTGAAGGAACAATATTTAATATTGATCAAAGGGAAAGGTTCTTTCGGATATTGAATTTAACGAGGGACTTGAGATTCGTATATAGTTTTGGAGTGTATTACTAGTATATTGTAGAATTAGATTGGCTTTGTTTGGATGCCAATACATGTGTATTAATTCCTTCTCAGCCCTGTACAAGCTGAAAACATCAAAGCCATTTGAAAAGGAGTCTAAAAAGAGAGGGAGTGGAGCTGCTGGAGGAAGTCAATTGGATTCGGATCCCTTTGCTGTGCAGTCCATGATCCNGAGTCTAAAAAGAGAGGGAGTGGAGCTGCTGGAGGAAGTCAATTGGATTCGGATCCCTTTGCTGTGCAGTCCATGATCCTTTGTGCAGACTCGAGGCAACTCCTTGTCGCTGGGGCTTCCTCACAAATACTCGTCTACAAGTTTAAGCGTTCTGAATCTCCCTGTAACGTCAAACTACTAGAGATTCCGGTAAATACCCTTCAACTATATGTATTATATTATATGGAAGGATCAAACGAAGGAGAGATTATAATGAATTTATAAAGGAATATATTGGCTTATATTTTTCTCCTTTTATTTGATTTAGATAATCGATCCTGCAAATGATGTACTTTCAGCGGCAGGATTTGATTTTTTGTTTAAACCCAGAGGGAGCATCAAATGACTATTTTTATCCAATTCGAATTAAAGACTCCCTCAACTTAGCTACTACAGGTGAAACTGAAGGAAAGAAACTACCCGCTGGATTTCAGATTGACATTATCTGCCTCACTCCGTGGGTGAATGGTGAGCCTCCAGGTTCTATCTCCTTCCTCGATCTCAATACTTCATTTGGCCTGTAAGTTCGTAGTAATAGTATTTACGATATTAACCCGAGAGTGACTTCTCGTGTCTTTGATTTTATAATCTTTATAAAACCTTTTCCCGTGTTATTGTTTACTTTCTCTCTTTACGTTCTAGAATTCGCATATGGGAATGACTTTGGGATAGTAGTAGTGGACACAATAGGGCGTACCCTACTCCTCAATATGAGCCTAGTAGAGCTCTACAACATTTATGATCCATACCTTAAAGCTCCACGTTCGCCACGTCTCAAGGAGCTCATTGCGGAAGAGAAATCAGCGTCACCTCCATACGAATCCTCGCAACAGGTTAGTAGTATGCACTTTAATGTACGCCTAGTACACTCTACTACTATATTAATAATCTTTGACATAATAACTCCTCCCCCTTATTATCCACATACAAGCCAAGTGGGCTCTTATTATTAATAATATTAACGGAGAATAGGTACTTGAACATTGTAAACATTTGAGGTCATACTTGCTCAAAATTCATTTATTTATTGATTTTTTTACATTTTAATTTGGTTTTGGGCAGATTTTTTTATTTAAATTTTTATAAAATCAATTTGTCAATAGGCCACTGTTGAATTTAACTCGACTTCTACTCGATCTCAATCAACTTCCCCTAATTTCCTCAATTCTGACCCGGTTCTGATGGCTCAAATGAGGGGAGGGCCAAATCCCACGCAAACAAATTCAAAATCCAAAAGACTGATGGCCGACCATTCTCAGGCTTCTCCCAAATCGAGCAATATGACTTCATTTGGTGTCTTTAGAAAGTTTTTACGTAAGCCCTATATTTCAGTGTTATCTGTTTGGAACAGGGGGGAAAGCTTGTGGAGGGAAAGCAAAAGTTTTGAGGGGAAGCTTTTAATAATTAACAGATCCATTAGCTTGGAAAAGGGATGGGATTTTGGAAAGGATCCTTTCAGTGGGGTGCCTTATACTACTACTACTACTACGAATAGGTTTAATATAATTATAAAAGATAACATCTTAAAAGTTAAAAGTGTGTGGGTTTTGATTGAGAATTTGCAATTTTATGGCCTTGAGATGCTTTCCTATTAAGAATTTTAATTTATAACATTGGGATCGGGTGGGGATAAGACTTTTGCTAGCTTTCCGAATATACATAAATAAAAGGATGAGTTTAAGGATAAGCTAAGATAAATTGTAGGTATAATTATGGGAAAAAATAGATTTGAATGCCATTTTGTTTTTGGAGGGATCCTTACGGGGGAAAGTGTCGAGGAGTGAGGCTCTAGTTGTATATTTTGCGTGGAAATATCACATCTTACCCCATAAAAATCAATTTCTCTCACTCTTTGGCCCCCCACCATATCCTGCAATTCCGCATTCCCGAAAGCTCTGCCCTTGATCCATATACTTTATACTGGGAAATATTGATTCAATTCTTAATTCATCAATTCCGCTTCGTTCCCTATTACTCCCAGCTACTACTTAGGCTAAAAGTTTCCCATGTTTTATTCCATTCTCCGAATTTTATGCGAGCCCACAAAACTTGTAAAATACACAAAGACTATGTAATAAGAATGAAAAGAGGATAGTAAGGATTTAAAGGTATGTACGATACTTATATAGTAGAAAAAGAAGGCAGTTTTTCACCGGGATGGTTCTCCATTTGTGCACAATGTATCATCATTCATCATCCAAACCCTGCAGAATTTTTTTTAGCCGGAGAAAGTTTGCGGGTAAAGATTATATACCCGTCCTTGACATTTATGAAGGAAATTACACGGGGAAACCGGTCTTAAAAAAAACTATTGTAATGATTTACCATTATCAAATATCAAAAGGAGGGAGGGATTTAAGGGATCTTGTATCTACAATATATTGGGTGTTATTGCGTTTTTACACATGCCACCCAGGCCGAGGCTTTCAATAAAATATGGAAAGTAAAAGCCATTCTACGACGTTTAAACGAGTAAATTCTTTGAGGCTGATGATAAGCCTTTGGTCTTTTTGGCCCAAAATAATCTGCTGGGAATAATAATTGATATGCTGGCCCCTCTACTTTAGGTTCATGAGCTAAACTAATTAGTTTTGGGACTCTTTGCAGTGAAATTTATTCCGTTAAATTCCAGATAAGAGATTATTTGGTTAGGGTTCGGATGAAGATATTTGGTCAAAGCATAAAATGAATATTTGTATTTGGGTCAGAAGCCGTTATATAATATCAGTATTCTCTGAGCAGTATACTCATAGTAGTAGGAGCTGCATAGTATTAGCCTGTATTATAAGCTGACGTCTTATTTGAAAATTGAATTGATTTGGGTTTTTTAAAATGCGGGTTTCCGTTCCATTTCACTTGGTCGGTCTGATTCCTACCATTGCATTGCTACCAGTTTAAATTCATTGTAGCCTGGCTCGTAGATGTCCTCCGATTTAATAAGCCTACGAGTTTGAATATTTTAATAGAATTATCTCTGTTCGATGACTGTTCAGTGAGCTGGAGAATGTAAAGTACTAAAAGATCCTAGATTATTTCGGCCCTTTTATAAATTATATTAAATAGGACTTTCTCCGACCCCTATTACTACTAATATAAGCAGTGAGCACATCATAAAAGGGATCCAATTTCTTTTCAACTTTTCGTATTATCCTATTTTATTAGGAAATATATAAAAAGTCCCAGTTCCCCTTTGAAAAATATGGTTTTTGACAATTTAGAATATTTTTGAGTGCGTATTAGAAATGGGAATGGCTTGTAACTCTACTAATTTGTTAAAGGAATCCCCGAGTAAAGGACCAGCAACATCGCCAAACTCTAGGACTCGGAGCCTTCAGCAGGTTGTGGCCGCCTCCTTTGGAGGAGATGGATCCAAGGGGAGTACCCCCGAAGGTGGAGGAGGAAGTGTAAGCGGGTCTGGAGGATCTGGTCCACCACGTCGCACAAAAAGCCAAGGTTGTTCTACACCCCCATCAGCTGGGGGGAGCCATGCCAAGCTTCTCTCAAAATGTCATAGCGTAATGCTTGGTGACCAAGAGGGTGGAGGACCCGGAGGGGGCCACTCTTCATTTGAATCAATCGGTGAAGAGGCTCCTCTGTCGACCACAGTTGCACCTAGTCGAGGGAGCTTCCTCATGTCCATAACAATACTATCATAGCTTTGGCGGGGGTGGTGCAATTGAGAAACCTCCACCACTACCTCCTCAACAGCATCTACTCGTTGCTTCTTCTTCGCTTGGCGGAGGATCAGGTTTCATTTCACTATACAATACACGCTATAAAAATGCATATATAAAGATGCGTTTTCAAGCGAGCCCTGTACAAATAATGACTCTAACGTCCCCCTTAAACTCTTTTCTTTCCATTGTAAATACTACATTGTAAATACACCTCGTACTACACCTAAAAACCCTTAAGGTTTGCAATGAATGAATCAAAATCGTCACTTTTTTTCACCAAAAAAAACCCCAAACCCCACCTCACCGAGAATTATACAATCATCTCGGCTCACCCTGCCGCCCTTTTTTTACTACACACAATCCAATCTATCGTATTATATTATCCCAACGGAACGATGCACTCATTCAGCTGCTGAATTCATTAATTGAATATGTACATAATTTATGACCCTTTGTAAATACAGAATTAATTATTTCACCAACTCACCGCCAACCTCCTCTGTAAATATTAACTCTCTCCAAGCACCCATTGTGCCCGGTTTGGTAAAACAAAATGAATGAAACCTATTTCTCCTTTATTTGTATTAGACTTTTTAGATTTATTATTACCTAAATATTATCAGTAATTATCGTACTTTCCGTACAATCATACAGTAGATAGTCTATTTTTATTTTGGGATATGTTTGCTACGATAACTGCCTATTAATATTATATTTATTACTTATTATTTTGTTTTCAAAGAATGCTTAATAGATTACAATATGCAATGTGCCGTACGTCTTTCCTCGTATCTTTTACTACAATTTAAAATAGCAAGCTACCGATATACCTTTAACAAATGCAAGCACTTTCACTTAATAGTAGTATATAGTATTACCTGTAGCTAGCACTTTCACTGTACTATAATATATGTAATACCAAATCCAATATGCAAATTGGAGTTTGTTTATTGAGTTTTGAGAACGTGACCTAATCCTCTTTCCTTTCTAATGATATAGAGAAATTAGATTGGGCAATTCAGTCGGTCTCGTTCCTCTTCAATGTCCTCCCTGGATAACCTCTCCACTGAGGCTATTCAATATGTATTCTTTGCCGAGTCATTCCCCAAAAAGGGTGGTAAGTTACACTCTCCATATAATATTTGTATACTCAAATGTTCCCTATTACGATATATTGGATATATTGGATATGGAGTATTAATAATAATCATTCAACACAATTTTAGAGTACCTTCTTCAGCCCATACTATTTGTGGGCACGACTGTGGGTTCCATCCTAAGCATTGGGTTCCCGCAAGTAATCCCAGCGGAGGACGAGCGGGATTTTAGGGAAGATGTATCCTCATATCAAGTCAACAGGTACAATAATTTACATACTTATATATTCAAAAATTGATTTTTAAATGAGCTTTTATATTCATATTGATTTATTTTCATCCCTGATCAATAGCCTACTCAAAATGAAAGGTTCTGTAGTGTATATGAACACGTTAGACTATCAAGGGAATATTATACAGCATCCCTCCACAACATGGAGAGATACGGCAAAGAATAAGGAGGCTACCTCAAGTAAATACTACTACTACCTACCGAATATGGCATATTTCATACTTTGACTCTACTATTACTGATACATGTATTAATCCCAATAATAGAACTGACGCCTTCCTCATCCGGAGCAGTTGATTACCCCACCCTGGTCCAGTATTTGGTGGCAGTGAGCGAAAAGTCTGCAAAAGTCATCCAATTGCCTTCACAATATCAAGTCTCGAGCTTCGAGGCTCTCTGAAGAGTCTAATACTTTTGTCATTAAAGCTTGTCTTACGAACATCAAAGGTTTGCCCACAATAGATGAAATAAAATGAAAAATGTCCACCCTTCAGAAACGATTAATGACCCACCATATATTTATTTACACTAGAATCCTCATGCTTGATCGTCTACCAAAGCTCGGGTATTTATTTTTTATTTTTTTTCCCCTTCCTTTTAATTAAAACAACTTTATTATACTGACACTAGTCTTTGGGGGTTTTTGTTTGCAGGTCAATTGACAATCTACAGCATCCCCTACCTCAAAGTACTCTTTATAGCAGAGGATTTCCTACCGCTGACTGATCTCAGGTATGAACCCAATACTACTACATTCTAATACAAACTACGATATTATGTATAGAATCATTACAAGAGGAATTAATCAATTTAAAAATCAAGATTTTGAGATTATTATTATGAGTTTAATTAGGAGATTTTCAAGGCTAATTATTAAAAATATAGAACAGGTGTAAAAACTTGTAAATATTTAAGAAAGGGTGTACATATGCGATATACTTAGGTACGATATACTAATATATAAAAAAGAAAGCTTTCCCCTTTTCCTCTGGCTTTACAAGAGCACTTGTACAAAATCAAACTGTCCGGAAATGCACTCTTTAAAAGATTTGATTTGATTACTCCCTCCCTCGCCCCCCGACCCGAACGAACCTTCTTAAATTAAATGAATTGAATCCAGTTTGAGAACGCACTCTGTACATACTTATATATACTGAATATATTAATACAAAAATAAACCCTGAAATTGAATCATGAAATCACAGCAATATACTACTACTATATGAATATAGGGTTTTGAAAATACAAACAGATTAGATTGAACTTGCCCCCTGAAAATGCTACCTGCTAATACAAAAATTTAAACCTTACAATAAAATGTACCATATTCCTTTTACTCTCTCTCTCTCGCTCTCTTGCACCGACACACAAAAGTTTTCACCTGGCTTCTGGCTCGGGTGATGGGATTCGGAGTGGGAATGCTCGGAATTGCGGACTTGTAGATCCAATGCTTAATATATGGGGTCAACAACTGTTCGTTAACGATGATACCAAACAGTAAGTAAAACAGTACAACTATATGCTTCCTACTTATTATACTACTAGTACTCGTTCAAACATTACACGCATTGAACTAAATAACCGAAAATACTAACTAACTACAATTAGTACTTTTTAAAATCTCTATATACTCTGTCTAGATAATATGTAGATACTCTTGTAACAATACGGATCTATCGTATTTCAATACTACTACTCTCTATCAATCTATCTATGATAATATATTTGCTTTTGCATCTATTTGTACATATTTTTTTTGAGTAGATACTACATATTGTATAATTAGATTATAGTAAGATAGAATCTTCAATTCAAATTAAAAACCCTATGAATTTTGCTAATGAAATTGAGCCCAATTAAACCCCATCGATTCCCCCCGGATCGTTTGTGGAATGACATATTGATAACAAATCATCCGACTTTCCCCCTATCAATTTATGCATGATTTTTTGTGGAATGAATGCATGCAAAATTTCAAATCTGTGCTACTATATGAATTTGCTTGACTCTTGAATGATTAAATTTTGTTTTAAATGTACCTATATTAATCCTAAGTAAAAAGCAATCTTAGGGTGCTTGTAAATAAGGATTTTGAATAGGCCTTAATGTGAATATTGAGTGTTTAAATTTACCGTTGCGAGTGTACAACTAAAACTGCAATAGCCGTACTAACTTTTGATACTCTCGATCTGAATCAATAATACAAATCTTACTTTTGTATATGACTTTTGTTTTACTTTTTCTAAAAAAAAATATTGTGAATTTTTTAACTACTCGAGTACTCATCAAGAAATTGTACTTCGAGGATTTGTTTCCAAAAAAAGAATTATAGATGTTGCAAAAAAAGGGTTTCTTTTGAAAGGAAAGAGTTGACTTTTATATTTTGTGTAAACTTGTATCACCACTCTAGGATTGCAAAGACATTTTGCCTCCATGGGCATGGCCATGGGATGTATCTGAGTTCACCCTCTGAGATTCAAAAGGTATTTATTGCTCACTATTACAATAATATTATTGCTAATCGGATTCTTCTTTTTTTCCCCTTTCCCCTGTCCAGTACACCGTTTCTGACGAGTTCTTGTAAGCCTATTTTACAATCTACTTTTTATTGATTTTATGCTCAACCTACTCCTAATACTACCTACTGCAAGTAGCTGTAGTCTACCGAGCAGTATAATAAGTTTGGATATGAAATGGTAAAATGTCCTTGTAAAAGTATCCATCTGAGTGAGGAATAAGAGCTCAGTTGAGAGAAGATGCGAGAACATCCCTCAAGCCGCCTAACACTATAAAAGCCCTTTTTGACTCGCCTTATCTCCTATAAGCCAGGCTATGTCCTCTGAAATGCCTATGCAATGAGCCCTTGTTCACTCGTAATCTTCAGCTCTGAGGTATTCCCCCGCCTGGAATTGTATAAAACTTTTTACGAAGAGCTTTGCCGAATAAAATGGGATGAATCCTTATACTCGTACTAAATACAATACAAAAGTTGTAGTTTGTACGAGAGAGAATAAAATGAATGCTAATTATATGTATGTTCTTACTTACTATATGTATGTGTTTCGATTTCAGCCAAAAATTGTCTAGTCTACTGGGTGAGCTGTATATGCCTTGTGAGATGCCAGAGAGGAAAGATCCTCAGAGGTTTGTACTACTCCATTTAATTAAACCTCTGGAAATCATCTGGAATTCTTTATCTCTAATCTACTTAAATCCTCTGCAGCATTTCTGGATTCTTTACCGGGCTTTTTGGGGGCGGAGTTCGGAATCTGGATCGAGAGGAGCTATGTACACAGTTTACATACTATATTGCATATATTAAATTCTTTAATTGAGTTAAAATAACTAACATGTATACGGATACAAATAATATCTAGTTGGAGAAAGCGCTAGTGGGAAAGCACCTCGAAGTGTAGCGAAACAGATCACCCCAGGACAATCTACAAACCCGCAACATGAGCAGTATGTACAATATTGTACTCGTATTACTATTACTCATAGTAGTACTATTTACTAGCAAATTAGCAATCTAGTATGCAAATCCCTCATGTTACGTTTATTTACTAAAGCCTAAAGATGCGGAGCGATACATTAGCAGGTGTGATGAGCCAGAATAGAATGATGCTGGAGGAGAGGGGCCAGAAACTTAGCCAAGTCGAA
>JAAZTK010002404.1:0-11329 GCA_036507255.1 Megalothorax incertus | reverse complement strand
AATAATTATAATATATCTCCCACCAGGGTGCAATTTCCTTGAATTGAAACTCATTTCCTGGCTTCCCCCTACATCCGTGAGTTTTCTTTGCGTTTTTTTGAAACAATTCAATAAAAAAGTCTCTAGCCTCCTTTACATATGGAGATTGCACTTGGAAAGAGAAAGAGAGACTAGGAAAAAAAGAAAAGCAATCGAATCTGGTGGAATAATGGAAATGTATATTTAGATTTATTCGAGGGAGAGTTTGGCTACGGAGAAATCTTTTTTTTATTCCATTTTTCCCGGGTCTGAATTATTGTGTCAGTATTGGATCTCCTATTTTATAGTATCGTACAATACATACGTAATAGATATAAAAAAGTACATTTTTTTACACAAAGTGAGTTTTTGTGAGTACAAGTTCGAGTATTTAGGTACAATCTTAAATATATTAGAAGATAGAGCTAGAGAATTCAGAATAGTATTAATAGAGTAATCAGGAATATCTAATTTAAGGAGATTTATACAAGTTTTGAGCTCTAGGTATCGTATCATATTAAATTCTTATCATCTTATTGAGATCGAGGTCTTAATTAGAGAGTTTTTAGAGAGTTTTTTGGTTCAAAAAGTAGCACACTTGTCTGCTCATAAGATATGATGATTTACATGTGGGATTTGGAGCCAATCTGGATGTTTTGGACATTTTTTGCTTGCGTTGGATTGGATCTAGACCTGATGAATGGGATGAGGGGGGTTTTTCGATGAGTTAAATAATTGAATCTGGCAATCGGGTCGACATAACTCGCGTATGAGTACTATGAGTTCTGCTCCTGATTGAAAAAAGCCGAATATAATCCTCCCGATGGCACACTGCTCTAGATCCTCCTCATTGATTGGCTCGTTTTGGCATTGTTGTTGATCGAAGAAAGGGGGCGGAGGAGGAGGAGGAGAAGTTTTGATTTCATGATTGGATGGGGATGGGGAAATGGAAAAAGTTGAGTCAAAAGTCGGAGGAGGAGAGTGTATTGGTTTATAATAAATTGAAGTTCGGAGAGGAGTTATAAGAAGAAAAGAATTGGAGCAATCTTTTCCGAGATATTCGCTGGGGGGCTTTTTTCAGTTTTTCCGGGTTGAAAATGGCACTTGAAAACTCAGAGTGAACTGTGAGAGGAGATTAGGGTCACACTGTTGACTCAATCTTGTCTGATTCGGACATTAAAGGTGCGACGGACTCCTCCTCCTCGAGGACAGGTATTTGATGGAGTGGAGGGGGCGGGATTCCTTCATAACCCATGAAGCTCGGAGAAGAATTACTCGAAGAGCCTCCAGGGCGGAAGGAAGAAAGGCGGGATTGACCTGCAGGTCCTTGTGGTGGCGGCGGAATACCTTGTGGAGCAAATTGGACACACCTTCGAGTCCCTTGTGCTCCATGATAAGTAGGCCACTCGCAGGTTTGACTTTGGGTTGAAGTTTGACATGGAGGGAGTTCAGACCCGATTGTCACTGTACGTTGACGATGACCTCGAGGCAGGGTTGGACATCCTGGGTAGTTGCCCCCTGGGTTAAAGGAGCCATAAGTCTCTGAAGGCTGACCCTGCACAAAAAGAAGAGATGAAAATAAATGAATTTAATTTAGATTGATCAAATTTGTCTTATTCTACGATCTGATCCTCATCACTCCCCTCCATTAATTTCCATCTATCTTTACTGTCCATCTCTCTCAATCGAAGGAATCTCTGAAAAATGCGCCCCTAAAAAATTCTCGACATTTTTTGGGAACTGTGCAGTTTCTGCCCACCCTAAAATTTTTTTTACCCGGGTATTGCAATTGCAAATAAAGTTTCTAGGTCTTCTCCCTATTGTTTGTACACCTCAGCTAGCTCCTTGCTCAATTTATCCTTGTGAAATTAAATAAAGAGTCAAATAAATCCCATTTATTTTCCCAATGAAGAGAAACCCCTAGATTCTAGCCCACTAGTAATAGTATCTACCAGAACCGAGGAGCTCTAATACCGCAATCTCTTCCCCCTTCGAAATAACAGTAAATCCAATGGAGCAAATAGAATTTTCTTGGCTACATTTCAAAGACGCAAAATCAGGGGGCTCGAGGAAAACAATCTGCAGGATCCCCGAGTCGTCTAGAATAGAGTGCTAATAATAGTCTCAAATATACACACCTCGGAGGATGGGGGAGAAGGAAGCCGGAGAAGGGGAGCCCAAAAAGACAGAGAAGGATTGAATTGCTTTCTCCTTCCTGATATGATTATGCCGCGAGAGAGAATGAAAAATGATTTGATGAGCTTGAAATGTACAAATTCTATTCATAAAATGTATATTTCACTGTTGTTCCATTTACATCATTCTTTTATTGCTTTTATGGCACTGCCGCCACTACCACGGCTGCGGAAACCTTGTAGATTGAGTAGAGTGGTTGGATTTGAAAATGTTTGTTTTTTCTCCTTCTTTCAAGAAGGAAAACTCATCCTCTTTAGTCTAGACTCTCTCTGATAGAGTAGTACATTACTTACAATAATGGTCTTTTAACTTATTACTTGTTCTACTACGGCCGGATATAGATCGTAGTAGTAGTACTCACTCGTAAGTATTGTTTGCTTCTAATCTCTTACAAATGTACGTTCTACTCGGACGAGGATCGAGAGATAGATCCGGCCGAGAGAGTGAAGAGGATGATCGAGAGGAGGCTGGGTTGGTTAGCTCTCAGGAAATAAATGATGGTAGTAGTAGGTGGAATCAAGCTGTGAGTGTTAATTCCACTCTAAATCTATTGTTTGCTTTCACTTTTCATTTCCTAGAATCCAGGAGGTGTGTTTTTTCCTCTCTCAAGTGTTCAGATTCAAGGAAATGAGGATGATTTACAAATTCGAGATTGTTTGAAAATAAAATAAAGTTTCAAAGGGATCCGGAGACAAAATTGGGAGCCCCTGCGGCGGGAGCCTAACCACAAATATTGCGGAAATGTGCAAAGGAAAGTTATGCTGGAATTTGATGGCTAAAGTGCACTCGCTTTTTTGTTTTTTCTTTGAAATGGCATAGAAAAAAGTGGGGTAAATTTCCGCCCTTGAGGCAACATAGGAATCGAGACTCGGAGTCTGGCTGCTCCCAATAAAATGCATTATCCTCAAGAGGAGGAGGAGGAGGAGGCTGGGGGAAGAGAAGCTGGTTAAAGCAAAGTGTTTTGATTTCGGATTTGGGAGAGAGAGAGTTGGAGGAACTCCTTTAGAGGCTTTATTGGCTCGAAGGAAATACATTTTGCGATCAAAAGTGAAAAATGTATGATTTCAAATGGGCCCGGACGCTTTTCCTCTATCCGTATATGCAGAATTGTGGGAGGGAGTGCTGGAGCATTAGAAAAATTGCTTTTCTCCGACTCTTGGAGCCACTCACTCCCATTACTCTCCGATTGCGAATCCCACAATCCTTTTACGTATGTGTGCCTATTTCCATTCTCGAGAAAGGATGGGGTAAAGCCGTGAAAAGTACTTGAAGAAATGAACGCTTTTGATTTCGGTTCTCCGAGCAAGTTTTGAATAAACCAAGTTTCTCCTTATGGAGTTAATTATGTTTTTAATAAGCAATCCTGTGACCGTGTGCTTTGAGTTAAGACCTAGGCTCTAAAGACATTGAGTTCGGGGAATGAGATTATGAAAAGGGGCCGAAAGTGGGTTTTATTAAAATCGCCCAAGGTTCATTTGAGAGAAGTTGAGAGGTTTTGGAAGAGTAGAGAAACCGCTCGGAGCGGACTCAGATGAGTATCTTTCTCTCTCACTCTTTCCTTACAAGATATTCCTATAAGAAGAGATTCATTTCCTCTTTGGAGAAGGAGATCTAAAGATTTTTGGCTTCAGCTTTCTCCAAACTTTCTCCGAGGCTGAGAAAAATGTCTATGAGGGGGAGATAAGGCCGAGTAGGTGACGGGAATGGTCCGAGTTTGCTGCGAGGAGGACGAAGGAAGAACCGGAAGAATTTTCCGAGCCATTTCTTTAAAGGAAATCATTGGGGGAAATATGTCAGAGATGCAAATTTGGAAGATGAGATCTGAAATTTGATTCCAAATGCATTTGGCGATAAATTCACCTGATTTCTTTCAGAAAGTAAGGCCAGGTGGTTGGTTTTATGAGGGTATTATTGAAGAAATTGGAATTTGGGAGCTCTCACGGAAGAAGGGTCAAGTCTAATCGTGCACGTAACTTCATAAATAACCCTCTAAATTAAGGGGAAATGGGAGGTTTCATTTTTAGACCCTCCATCTACGTATAATAGTTCGAAGAATTGATCAAAAGAATTGAAATCCAATTGGTGAGTGGAATGAATGGCTTATTTAATGGATAGCATTGCTCCTAAAACTTTTCCACTTGCCAATCCATCCGGTCCACTAGCCCTGAATTTCCCATTTGTCGGTCATAAGGAAGGCAGAGACTGAAAGAGTACAAAAGTTGCCATTTCTCGGTTCGCCTGATCCAATTCAAATACTTTGCAACAAATAAATAGTTAAGCTAAAACCATACAGCCATCATAACGAGGAGTGAAGAGATTTTAGCGGAGTGGAGAAAGCGAGAGAGAAAGTTTTGCATCATTTTCGCAACAGTTTGATAACAAAGTTAATTAGGAAGGATTCGAATTCCATCCACGATTTCCCTCCGACTATGCTCGCAGTACACAACTTTGCATATATACAGAGCCTAAACAATCAGAGAAATTGCAAAAAGTAAACAAATGATGTAATGGATTAAAATGGAAAGTTGTGCTGCATGGAGTAAAGTGTGCCTTGAATGTACCACTACAATACTCATTTATTAAACCTATTGAATTCGCGAGTTGTATACAGAGTTGAGTACTTACTGATATTTGTACTATTTTAGGAGGCTCATATTGGAGTAGGTCCTTTGTGAAAAGTAAATATTTAGCAAGAGTACTTTATTAATATTTTAAATGAGTTATGTTGCAGGCTTGCAACTTTTCTAGAAAATCAATAGACATTGGAAGACATTGCTTATGCATAAAGATAGATAAATGGTAGATTGCTTAATTGATAAATTTGAAACCAAAAGACATTTGACAAGGATAGTCTAATGAGGTTACTAATTAGATTAGAGGCGATTAGAATGCGTCAACTGTAAAATCTCTTTGAGTTCGGGGGTCTATGCCTATAATACTGAAGGGTATCGCCTCGTGGGAGTGAAATTAGATTGCCAAAAGCTAGAGAACTTGAAAGGAATTTAAGTCGAAGCCTTTTAAAGGATTTAAATCGTTCGTTGGCCCTTGAAAACAGGTTAAAACAGGGAAGCTGTAGTAGTTCGAGTCCATGAGAGTCGGATAATAGGTTCAGAACTTCAGATATTGTACCTAGATATAATACAAAATTGTGAATACTTTAAATTGGATTTTGACGGTGGAAGAGGTCGAGTCACTCTCATTTTAATAAAGGTATTATTTTTACAAATTGGAAGCATTGGAAAACTACTTTTGAAGAGTACGAGAGACTTCACCAGAGAGGCTCAACTCGTCGTCTACGAGTAGATGCACCTTTTGAAATGACTCCTTAATACTTTTTAAAATCGGCTCAACTCATAAAGAAATCTGCTTTAGAATAGACTTTTATTTAATCAGACTCGAGTCTAAGGACCTGTCATTCAAACCGAGATTTCTCATGAATTCATTATTATTTCTCGTCATTCTTGGAATCACAATAGGCCGATTTTTTTAATACGAGACACAAAAAGGATTTAGCTTTATCTTGAGCCTTTTTGAAATTGGAATTTCTTTTTGATTGAATATTATTGAAATAATTTAATGAATTGTGAATTGGAAATGAAAAAGTAATGGAAATAATAGGTAGTTTTTCAGCACTTTCACCTACTTTCACCTGAGATAAAAGAAGAATCTAATTTGGTTTAATACCTAAAAACATATACGGATATTTTTATTTAATCAAATCTGCCTACCTTTAGAGAAATATTCTTCTTTTAAATACACTTTTAAAAATGGCTCAACCCTTATGTGAATACACAGTACTACTATCTACTTACAAGCTATCTACGATAATACTGTATATTGAAAAATAAGTTGCTCAAATACTCATCTAGACAGTGGTACAATAAATCATCGTTATTCAATCTGGCACTCTGTAAGCGTACGGATATGACAGACAAGAAAATAAATTACAAAAATTAGCAATTAATGACCGGATTGTGCTGCTACAACCTATAGGTATAAATTCTTATAAAGTATTTTAAAACCTCGAGGGGAGAAAGTCTGAAAAACTTTTTTCACTTTTCTATTTGCAATATCTTGGGGATTACCCTATAACTGCTATCGTACCTATCGTACCTATATAACATTATATAAGCTTTATCTTGAAATGGGTGAAGCCCCCATTTAACGGATACCAGTCATTACTCATTTTGGGAGAAAGTGCAGTTAGAGAAAGAGGTCTGGTGCAATTTTGATCCAAATAGTACGTGATCATTTCATTCGAATTTTGCGAATTTCAACCAACTTTCAAAAGTATGGAAATTTATGAGTTGGAAATCGAGCTTTTAATCAAAGATCTCTCCAATAGGATAAATTTTAATAAAAGTTAATATGTGCAGATGAATTCTAGAGGTATCCTATGACAAATGGGAGGGAGCTATGCTAGTCTGGCTGTCTTCTCTCGGAAGAATGGGACTGATTGTTATTAAATTTTAAAAGAGATTCTCCAGAATCCCCCGAGGATCCTCGCTTTGTACAATAGAGGGATGGACAATGTTCTTTTATTTACAAACAGACTCGAATTGTATTCTAATACTGCATTGTCTGTAGAGGAATGTGATCCGTATTCCATTGTATCGTGCTTACTACATATTCCAAAATCCAATCATGAATAACAATTTTATTAAGCAGAAGCAGAGCTTTTGAATTCAACTTTGTACAAATCTGATTCACATTGGAATGCTTTGAATACAGATATAAATTGCATAGGTATTGGAACCTGGAATTCTTCTCGTGTTGACATTGAAAACTTTCCCCAGGTTCCTTTTTTTAATATGTGAAATATTCAAAGCTAGCCATACCTTTATCGCTTCACCAATTTATCGATTATTGCAAGGTTTCCCCCACCCCCTTCTATTTTAAATATATCCCAAATTCTTCAAGATGCACATTTTAAACCTCGAGAATTCAGCCCCAATTGACTTTCTTTGTACGACTAGATTTTGACAATTTGTCTACGAGATCATGACTTGGAAAGTTTGAGTCTTTGGCAGGGGAAAAGTTCGACAGTTCAAAGTTCCTAATTTCTATCTCTTTCACTTTGGATAGTTTGATCCATTCATTTATTCTTCCCCCAGAGGAAAGAGTAAGCCTTTTTGAGCTGTCGGCGAATGAATTTTCAATAGATCTTTCCCCCTTTGACTCTCCTCCTCCCTCCTCCTCCTCCGCCTTGAAACCCCTTATGGGTTTTTGCTTGATTAAAGAGGGACATTAGAGCAAGTGAAGTAGGGCCGAAATCCATTGTACTCGTGAGCCATTCCGCCCACTTCCAAATCCGCATTATGAGCCCAATTAAATTGCCCCCAATACATGGCAATAAAAGAAGAGGGGGAGAGTTGCTGGTTCTTCAATGATCCGGTTTTGTTACATTTGGGAATTTGGAAGTGGAATCCCATTCAACTCTTTTCTATTGAATTCACTAGCTTTTTGTACGATACTACTTTCGAATAGAGTCTAGACTGATCCTGAGAGAGTTTTATTTAAATTTGGACTTTTGAAGGTCCGTTTTTGCGTAGGATTTTGCATTTGGTACGGAGAAATTCAGGGATCAGATCGATTTTGAGCTCGGATTGCAAGGCCATTAAACTCTAGAGGATTAATTGGTTCAAACTTACCATGTACTTTGGATGCGGCCCAAGATCCTGCATGGGGATACCGCCATTTCGTAGGGTGCAATAGGCGAGCCCTCCAGGGGCTCCTCCTCCTCCTCTAGCTGGGGACGCAGTGTCGATGGTGGATATGTGCTGGTGTTTCCGGTAGTACTCCACCTCGTCAGGATCTGTAATTAATTACAGCGAGTGAGGTTTTAAGCAATAAAAATTAAATCTGTTAAGTTTCAGAAGTCATCGACTCCCCGACTTCTGAAATCTGTTTATTAAACCCTGGATTTGTGTGTTTAAGCAGATGGTTGTGGAGGAGATCATTAAACTTGCTTTCAAAATTGTCATTTCCAGAATTCATTTCAAGGTGACAGGTTCCCCCCAAAATACAAAATATGGGAGTTAGCGACAGATGCCAAAAGTTGGGGTTGGGGGAGGAAAGAAGTCCTCATTTCGACTTGGGGTTTATAAGCTCACAAATCCTTATTTCGAAAAGGAAATCCTTTGAAGAAAGGCTGAGGGGGAGGGTCGGAGGACCAAAAAGGCCAAATGAGGTTTGCTCCTTTACCCCCTTCATTTCTTTACAGCTTAGTTTATACAGATTTTAACAAATTCCCCATTTCTATCAATTTGTTTCCCCTTTGAACTCGTGTTTCTCCCCCCAAATGTAATAAGTGCGTGGAGGGGGAGAAAGTTACAAAGCTTTACTTTCTCATGATTAGACTGAAAAACCATTTCCTCCACACCCTCCCCCCCTCCACCATGTAAATTACTATATATTTGTAAAACAAGTTGAGTTTGTTTAAACTTTAAACTCACCTTGTGGAATGACATCTGGGTTTTTCTCTTCTGAATCACAGCCATCGGGTACATCCGACATTTTGAGCGGTGTTGTAGGTTTTGGTCGCTCACGTCTACTCCTTGACCTTGTACAGTAGACTTTGAGTAGGATGATTGAGATTGAGACGATGATGAGTGCCGTCACCACCCCAATTAGGATCGACACAGTCTGAGTTAATTTAAAGTGAGCACTTCTCGGTTTCTCTGCTGCAATTTACAAGTAAAATCATTAAATTATTCAGTATTTACTCGAAGTAGGTACTAGCTTGTACTACTAATACAAAGTGCATAAAAGAGTAAGTCTACACCACAAAAAGCATTTGAATTCAGAGTCCTGTACAGAATTTGGTTTTTGCGGTTTCAATTTAAGCACATTCACAGGTCACCTCATTATCTCTGCCTCCCTTGCTCTAATCAGGCTAAATTTCAACAGGTAGCCTATATGCGAATATAAGTAGTATTTTACACGGGGGGAGTCGGAGGAGGAGGTGGACCGGGATATGTATAATTAATCCTGAAAGTAAATTCTTGGATAAAATGCGGTATGGTGAAAGGCTAGGGTGAATGGCGAGAATTGAGGTCGAGACGCCCACTTGAAGGAGTGGATCAGCGGTTGGTAATTAATTTAATCAAGAGCTGAGTGAAGCTGCCCATCTTTTCCTCTTACCAAACTACTAGACTCTGGCGAAAAAACCAATTAATTTTTGAGTGATTACAGAGCGGAGATGTTCGGAGAAAATACCCCGAATTTTGGGTGAAAGTTTTAAAGCAAATGGTTCATTTAGCACGAGGGGATTTAGAATTATAATTATACCTTTTTATATGGAAAGATTTAAATTTAGATCAAGCTAGATAAAGAGAAGTCTGGAATTTGGCTACATCAAATAAAAGAGAAGATTAAACTACTGAAGAATAGCCGTAATCGGATACACCTTTGTCTGGGATGAATTAAACTCTCGCGTTATTACATGGCCAAGTTTAGCGATTTCCCAGGCTCATCAAATTAAATATAAATAGTATTGTACCTACATGTAGTATTAGGGTTTAATTTTAATGTGCACATCTCACTTCAACATCATCATTTTCCAGGATAGCTGCTATGAGCATTGGGAAGGTTGTATATCTAATAGGTAGTAGTATATCTAATAGGGTTTATAATGCTAGTCGGAATCTGACAGCGAGTTAATTAGTTTTGTTGAACTTCCACTTCCCTTTCCGCTTAGAATCAAAGAATGAAACTCTTGTGAGAATTATTTTATACCTCTTGAGAATTCCTCCTCGCCATTGGGTTGGGTTGGGTGTTCTTCAACTTGTGAGGATTGTTTATTCATAAATAAACCCGCGGGAGGATTCGTGAAAACAAGGAAAGATGCGTGTTATAAAAGTTTTTTAATTAAATGAACGCAATTTGATTCTTGAGCTCAAAAAGAGAAATCTATTTCCCTTTGAATCACTCCCCCATCCTTTTTAATCTTTCTATTTATATCTAATTGGAGAGGATTCCCTTTTTATCAGGCAGGAGATACAATCAAATTAAAGGAAATGGTCATCTAACTTATGATTAGGAGGATCGGAAGCGTAGAGTTTAACATTTTGTGCGTCAATTGTTTTCAAAAGGATTATTTCTCGCCCAAAATTTGTCCAGGAATTTCCTACGCTCCACTCATGAATTGAATTTGCTCTTGGGAAAGTAAAAGTAGTAATTCCTTTTAGAGTTGGCAAAATTGAGATAAAGCTCGCAGAAATGTAATTAAAAGAACGGCGGAGCCGGAGAAGGAGTCGACACTACCCGGGAAATTTAGCTGGAGCCAAATTAAAAATTGTCTTTGTTCGCTAAAGGAGACTTCCTTTCCTTCGAAAATTCCTTTTGCGAATGGAAAGTGCAGACGGCCAGATCTAGCGTAATGATAAAATATACTGGCAGTTAACCGTATTAAGGTCTCGCAACTTTTTGGATTTTTTACTCTTCCTGGAATCTGGAGCTAATATTTTGCAAGGGTCATCATTTAATTTGCTCAGAAATGTACAGAGTTTAATACGAACATGTGGAAAAAAAGTTAATTAAGGTCGTTTCTCTTTACGAGGAGGAGCTCGAGTTACGCGGATTTTGTGAATCTAATAAAAAATGGGCTGACCAGGTATGGGGCTCCCCTCTTTAGCGTTCTTTTTGAGGATTTGTGGTGGTTTTTTCAAATCAAACAAAACCTACGGGCCCTAGTAGGCTAGAACCGATACATCCTGTTTTGGGCTGAGGGGATTTCCATCATCTATCTCGATTTTATAGGTCGAATCGCCTCGTATAGTGTACCCGAGTGACGTAATCAGGCTGAAACTGCTGAAACTGAAATTGATTAGTAAGCTCCAAACTCTTCTTCTCTTTCCCCTTCGTCTTTTTCTCGATTCCATTCCATTTCCCCTCCAAATTCCACCTAATCTGGAGAGAGGGCTGGAGAAACAAGATGGGGAAATCCTCAATCTCCCTCTAGACGAAAATGGAATTGATCTCTCTCTCCGTCCGCCGGAAAAACTCAAGGTCTCTCTTCCTCCTTATCCTCCTCCTCTTCCAATTCAAATAAAACATATCCTCCTTGGAAGAGCAACAGCATGCAACCAGGCAGTCAGCTTCCTAATCTAATTGC
>JAAZTK010002403.1:0-11329 GCA_036507255.1 Megalothorax incertus | reverse complement strand
AATGGGACATCACCGCATTCTAAAAGAAAAATAGTCAATTCAATCCTAAAAGAATGTAAACTCCCTACAAGTTATCTAGATTCAATCCCTCCACCTCAGTCTGAACCTATGAACCCATCTGCCTTCAACAAATGGGCAAAAGGGGTGGTGTTTCGATCTCGAGGTCCGCGAGGGACTCGTGGTGGCTTTGATTTTGAATATGGGTCTCACCGAACCGAATTCTACGATGATATTGGACAAAATTTCAAGAATTTTGAACAAAATCTAAAATCTAGCGTCTTTTACGGGGATCATTTGGAGTTAGTATTTCTTAAATAAATATTTTTAAAGTTTTAATTGAATTATTGATTGATTAGGGGGTGGCTGAGAAAGAATAGTGGGAAATCTAGAAAGAAATTAGAAGAATTTCGGCCTATTCGGGATGAAATTAGTCGAATTCAACGGAATCTTTGCGAATCTCTTCAAATTAAGGATATAATTTGGGATTGTGGATGGGTAAGATTGGAGAATTTTATTTAAATTGATTATATAATTAATCCTAAGTTTTGTACCGGGTTTTATAGGGTCTTAGTCATTTTAGGGCTAGCCTGGAGAGCCTTGCTCAACTGGAGAAACATCATCCTGATAAAATGGTGCATTTAAAAGGTACAATAAAATCTAAAATCAAAATTTGTATGCCCATAAATAAGAATCAATCGAATCCCAAGTCGGAATCATCTCAAATTGCACCCCCGCAAAGCTTTAATTTTTTTTTGTGCAAAAGTAAATGGTTTTTTAAAGTCAAATGGACGTAAATCCCCTTTGAGGACTTTATTGATCGTAGCGGGAGGGATCTGTCAATTTATATGAACAAAACATTAATCAGTCTCGGTCCAATTTTTTTTCTCCAGGAAAAACTCTTATCTTTGGGATGGAGAGTGGCGTAAGTCTGTCTGGTCAAATCATCCTGAATAGCGGCGAGGTCCGAAGAAATTGGCTCGACACGATACAAGTATTAATACTATACTACTTAAAAAACGCTTGTTTTTTCTTTTCAAAAATAAGCTGACACTTGTTATTTGTTGCGTAAAGTAATTCGCAAAAAAACAACAAACAAATGCCGATATAACTCTTTTATTTAATAAAAACATTCCTCCAATTTCTATTTTTTTTTGCAGAATGTGAGCAAATATGATGACGTTATCTTAAGGTTTGCAATTTCCTATAATCTATTTTATTAATTGGATTTGGAGCTCTTGTACATAATTGCGATCGGCTTATTTTTTCCATAAACAGGATCCCATCCGTTCAACAGGCCCTATCCCGCTCTCTCAAAGACATCAAAGTTGTCCATAGGTTTGTCGTTTTTTTACTTGTAGACGTAGTCCTTGTAATGTACGATCCCTCCCTTTTGGCGTACATTCCGAAATGATGCCGAATCAAAGAAATGAAAGAATCCCTATTAGGTTAATAGTACATTTTGTTCCGCTTAAAAAAACTTGGCTAAATTCTCAAACATGTAAGTAGTTCAAGGGGGTCCTTAATTGGATTTTTTGTGAATAGTTTCGAGTTACGCAAAACCATTGTATTCCCGGATCTGTTTCTGAATGTTTAAAGCCGTGGTGGGTGGGTGTTTGGTTTAACTTTAAGCGGAAAAACTTTTGCAAGACACTCCTCAACCACTTGCATTTACAGGCATTCTTAAATTACTTTATTCCTTTATTGTCAAACTTGTTTACCATCATCCTCCCAACCTCCAGATGAAAATAATAGTTGTATAGAACTAGAAGCTAATTTCCTCTTATGGAGAACATGGTCTAAAGTCACCCTTTTGAATCCTTTTTTTCCCCGAAACAGGAAATATGAGACGAATCGTATGGCGGATAGCTACGAACAAACGATTCGGAAGCTGGTTACGTCAATCGGGGATTTCAAAGCTCGGCGGAGCTTCCCAAAGGTTATTTTTTATATTTATTTTATATATTCATTCAATTCTAAGACCTATAAATTCAAATAATCCATCTAGACTTGGCCAGAGTCCCTTTCAGATCTAGAGTTAGTGGTTGAGACGGACGCAGGACCACTTATGGTATCTCCAACGGGGCAAATCGTCACTCCCTCGTCGTGTCCACCTCCAATCCTCATCGATTTTATTAGTAATAATATGGAAAAGGCTCGTGTCAAGCTTGAGCAGTACAAGCGGGAAAAGTATGAGGAGGAGGATCTCTTGGAGCAGTGTAAGACTGAATTGGGGCTATTAAAACTCGAAAAGGTACATTTAATTTAATTTAAATGAGGATTTTGTACATGTTTCTTTTTTTTTTTTAAATTGTAGGATGACTCTGTAAATCCAAGCTATATGATAGAATGCTGTCAGAGGCTGCTAAAGCGTTCGAATGACCTGGCTCCACTCTTGAAGGGGACTCAACTCCTCATTACCAACTATTACAGCGTCCTTTCCGAGGGGGATTTGTGTATTCCGTGGGACTTTAAAGATTCTAGATCTGAGGACTCTTCCGCTCGAGAGGATGAGAATACAAGGGAGAGATCCTATTCTACTTCATGGTAAAATGAGCCCGGAATTGATGGATTTGAGCTAGGCAAACTCGGTGAATTAACTCAAGATAAACCTACCCCGAAGATTTGATGCTGATTTAAATTATATTTGCTTTTAAAATATTTGAAAGTGTAATTAAAAGCAAAGACTATTGTCTAAAAATTAATTTTAATCTATTCTAATATTACTTGTTAAATTCTAATTAAAAACAAGATTAAATTACGCTTATAAGTTTAGACTTTGAAATCAATTATTGTAATACAATAGGTAGTATTGTACCACGTAGAGAGAGTCAGAGATTGTATACTATTACTTCACCTTCAAGTACCTACCTATGCCATAAATATAAATATGCCTGCCTAATATAATATTAGTATCCGTGATTAGTAGATAATTAACTGTAATTAACCGAATATTATTATTTTACATAGTAGATTTTACAAAATATATATCTTCTGGTCATATTAGTATATGAAATACGAATGATCACTATACTATACTACTGATACCGATATTGTAAATAGTTTTATCTGTAGGTACTCGAATTAGAAAAGTATAATTAAAAATAGAACTTATTATATTAAATATATATGAAATTGAAATGAATTATGAATTATTAGCTTGATAGTTTAATAGTTTTATACGCCGATAGCTATAAAAATATTTGAAATTCAAATTTTGTGAGCGTAAATCAAGTAAATCAAGTGGAGGAATTTAAATAAAGTTTTTAATATAAAATTTATTCATTCCTCGAATCTCTCGCTTGATTCATGATCACGTCACACCTTGCACTACCATTAAATGCATTGGATTTAACTACCTCGTAGAGTACTCTATTAGTTCTACTGCAATAGAAATTCATTGAGAACTTTTTAATGGAATCTATTCACCCACGGCCTTTCTCATTTCATTCATTCGAGACTTGGAGGAACTTTGAATCCTGGATAAAAATATATTAAAGCTTGAAAAAACACGTCTAATTTATTTATTGAACTAGAATGAATCCTAAATTCACACTTGACTCGCTTTATATGCCCTTCCAATCAATTTAATTAAAGTACTTCAGCCTATATAAGCTAGTATACTACTTTTACTACTACTTTAGTGCTATTTGTACTTTAGAATTACGTCGTTGGAGGATATATACAGACAATACAGCGTTCAATTGAATATTTGGATATTCTAAGAATAGGAAAAAAGGCCAAACTGGGCTGAAAAGTTGAGATTTTGGAATTTCAAGGCTGAATAAATCCCCAAATGCAACTCTTTATCATTTGACAGGGGGACTGGATTACTTCCAGCGTAGAATTTTAAAAGTATACATAGATTCCAGGCCATTCCAGGTCATGAATATAAAGATTAGTCTAGTATCTACCTGGTGAAAGGTTAGCAAAGTCAAAAGGCAATATATTTAAAGAATTTAAGTGAGCATCCTCGCTCCATTGCCCCGTAAAAAATGCTAGCTTTGGTATTTTTGTAGAGAAAGTAGCTAACTATCAATATATTATACCAATAATAGGATAGTATGAGGAATGGGAAGCCTCGGGAGCTCGAGAATCAAGGTAAAAAAAGTTGAATCAAAGTTTGCGTTGATTTATCGGGTCTGAAACTTGATGAATTGCACTATCTCATCCCATAATGTGTACCATCCTATGTTCTAACTTTAAATGGAGTGACTACCTAGCCTAGAGTACAAATCTCGGTATTTTATGCACACGCCAGATCAATATCTCCAAAATCTTTCTTCATTAGCTTTAAGTGAATTGCCAATTTCCCAGAATTCACTCCGAAATACTGAAATATGGTCATAATTTTATCATAGACTCTAGTACGAGTAAGTACTAGGCTAGAGTAAATGCAAATGGAGTTTCTTCCAAAAGTTAAATTGGATTAAATACTATATTATATGCAATATTGTAGCAAGTTCCTTTCCCAAAATCATTTCAGACGAGATTAACAAAAACATGAAGAAGATACTGCAAAGTATATGCCATAAAAAAGTAATTCAAGGCTTATTTCAATAAATTATGGGATTTGTAATGTAATATTTGTATATTAGGTCTGTATCGGAAGACAGAACAAATATTGATTTATCAATATATCGTATTGCAGTGCATTTGGAATTTGTTCATTTGTCCACGGCATTCAATTGAGCTGGATCACGTAGACCATGGGCTACGTGTCGACTTGGGATGTGCTGATTGTGTGTTACAATCAAGTACTGCAATATGCTAATATCTATTGTGTTTAAAATTTAAAAATGCACATGAGGACGGCGGGGAGACGTGACTAAAGCACTTTTTTTTGATTGACGGCTACAAAACAGTATCAGCAGCGCCCCTGAACCTGAAGAGATCATTCAAATGGACTATCCTAAAAGAAAAAGCAATGTATAGATAAAATATTTGATTGAAATCGCTATTTGGGGGTCATTATCAAGCCGTTAGTTGACGCAAAGTGCGATGGCCACATTTAAAAGTGGAGGGTCTTATCGATAACTGTAAATTAGAGATTGATTTCTATATATAAGGGCCAATTGGCTGAGTGCAAGTCTCTCAAACCATTTTTTATTCTCATCAGAGCGGCCACCTTCCCCTCAAACTCCTCCGCAGAGAGATTAAAATGGTGAAAGTTGACGAGAATAATAATTTCCGGGAGTCTCAGGGGGAAAATGGGGTCATCCAGGGAGTGGGATCTTCAAACGGGTCAAAAGAAAAATTCTCAGATCTCCCAAATCCCACATTGTCCCTCTCCAATATCAATCCTTTTATTCTTACCTTCCGCCGAATGGAGTATGCAGCACGTGGACCTCTAATCCTTCGAGCAATGGAGATTGAACGAGAGCTGGGGGAAAAGGCAATTAATCTTATTATTATACCCTTGTTCATAAGCCTCTTTTAATGAATTGGATCAAAGAAAAATGGAATTCTCATCAATTCTTTTGTTTCTTTTCGTTTTGATATGATTCTCAGGGCTTCTTTATTCGAAGAAATCTCTAATAATTTGATATTAATTCATTTTTTTATTTTTGAAGGCTCCGGAGAAGACCCGAGACTTCACAACTGTCATCAAAGGCAATTTGGGAGACGCAGCAGCCATGAACCAGTCTCCAATCACATTTTTAAGACAGGTTTTACAAAGAATTCTCAAACTAGCTTTGATTTATAATGGTACGGCGTGTATTAGGTGATTGCAATGGTGTCTTACCCGGATCTACGAGAACTTGGCGTCCTCCAGCCTGATGTCATCGCCAAGGTCGATTCAATCCTGGGCGAGTGCCGAGGAAAAAGCATTGGTAAAACCCTTTACCATCATTTTCGGGAGTTTCGGGTAGAAATCTAGTCCGGAAACGGGGAATTTCCGCCTACAAATCAATTCAATTTGGCCAAAATCTTTGCCACATCGGAGGAGTTTCAGGATAGGCCTTTGTAGTGAGTATAAACTACAAGATTTCTCGTATAACAGGGCTAGCCTCTAGGCTATAGCCTCCTGGCCAAGCTATTTCAACACAAAAGATAAGCCCTTTGGGAGAAAGTACGAATTTGTGCTTTCATTTGGAAAAAAAGTGTTCGAAATAGCTATCTCTAACAAAGACATTTAATACATTTTGTCCAGGGTTGATTTAAAGCTGGAACTCAAATCGAATGACCACTTGAGAATCAAGTGGACTTTGCTAGGAAAAGAAAAAGTCCTAAAAACACTTTGATTTATATACAAAATCACGCCTGAAGGGTCTTTTTCGGCCGGGTATAAAATGACATTCCCCTTAAACTTTATGACTTTTTCCCCCGGAGGATCAAATTTGAGGATGAAGTGCAATTTCTTAAAAAAATCCTTTGTTCTTTCTGAATTCTGTGCCTTCGGGGGGACTTTGTAGAATGAAATGTGTAAAATATACACACTTGACACCCTCGGTTAAATCGAATCAAGGCCCTGTCACTCTCCGGCTCCGGGTTCTGAGCTGAGAATCCGGGAGATAAACCGCAAGTAAATTCCTCCCCCATAAATTGAAGCGGTTTAGAGCTTAAGGACTCTCCAGACCGAGAAAAGCTTTTAATATCGATTGAGAAACAAGGGTTTTAAGTCCCTTGTTCCACTACATTCATTCAAGTTGCTTTTAAATCCGAATTTAAATCATAATAATGAATAAATAAACTTTTTAGGAGCATATACAGACTGTCGAGGAATAAATCTAATTCGGAGACATTGTGCAGAGTACATTGGGAGACGAGATGGTGTGATTCCTCCCTCTCCAGAGGATATTATCCTTACTACGGGAGCCTCTGAAGGGATCCGGGTAAGACAATGATGGATTTAGAAGCTTCAAACTCTCCAAAATAAATTAATAAGAATTTCTTGGAACTCGATGAATGCATTTAATTAATCTGAACACCTACTCCATGAACAAAAGGATCAGTTCCATTGAAACATGTGAAAGACAATTAGAAATTCCTGGAAAAAATCGTTTCAATTCTGCCAATTAGAGAGTCAGAGATCTAACAAAAGAGCCTTGATAACTATAGTCTATTAGGGATGCAATGGTAGAATTCTAAAAGTTTTTTTTTGATAAAAAGGCGGCCCTGAAACTCTTCAAGTCTGATGGCAAAGGGAGGGGTAGGTCCGGAGTTCTTGTCCCAGTCCCGCAATACCCGCTCTATAATGCCACCCTCGGGGAATATGATATGGTTGAGGTGAGGTTGGATGAGATTACTTGCTTTTTCAATATAAAACAGCGTTATTTGAGCTGATCTTTTATTACAATAGGTCGAGTATTACCTGAATGAGGAGCGGGGTTGGTCTATTGATGTTTCAGAGTTGGAACGGGCTCTGAATGACGCCTCGGGAATTTGTACGCCTAGTGCCATCGTCATAATTAATCCGGGGAATCCAACTGGTATTATTTTAAACCCCCAATTAATTTTATTATGAGTTCAAAGGATTAGACCAGACTATATTATCTGTAATTGAGTACTTTTCCCATTTAGTATAATTAATTAAATTGAAATTCTTTGAGATATCAGTACACGTGATACTTAATCTCGTTCATAAATGTGAATTTAATTGGGAAATCCCGTTTCTCGTCATCCGCCTTAATCCCTTTGATCTTTGGTCTTTATTTACTAGAAATTGGAGTCAATCCCTTTTTTATTGGGTCGAGTTCGCATTCCAAAACCACCTCTTTTTGATTAAATCCAGGAATTAAATGAGATCAAATTCTGAAATCCTATCATTTTTCAAGGTCATGTCCTAACCCGAACCAACATGGAGCAGATTATCAAGTTTGCCCACAAACACCGTCTTTTCATCCTATCAGACGAGGTAAATTTAAAAAATTCAAGTCTAGAGACCTTGATAAAATCAATTAAAAAATAGGGATCATTTTTAAAATAATTATAATTCAATTCTCAATGCCCTTGATCCTATTTTTATTAAATTGAGCTCTCATTACGGCTCTTTCTACCCTATAGATATATATAATAGATTTACTAATTGGACTTTGTTCTTCAATCTTCTCTAATTCTGCTTTGATGAATTTTTTATTACAAAATATGGAAAGAAGGCAAGTCAAGTGATCCTACAAAGTACTTGGAAGTAGTTTCATGATGCGATATATAGAATAATTTATGCACAAAATGATTCTAGTCTCAAAGACTTTAAATCCCCGACTCATTTATCTATCTCAAAGGAAGAATCCTCTTTTAAACTGACTCTTTTCAAAAGGTTCAAAGTGTTTCTTTTGACCTTTGTGCGAAGACTTTACAAGGACCCTTTCAAATTGAATACAAGTTTTAATTAAAAGTAATCAAAGCCCACAAAAAGGGCTAAGACTTTGCCCTCAAATGCATTTATATGAATCAGAGGAAGAGAAAGTACTGCAATCCTTTCAACCCGTAAATTATATATTAAACCAATATTTGTTTTAAGGTCTATCAACAAAATGTGTACGGTGGAGCGGAATGGTCCTCATTCTCACGAGTTATGAGGGACTTGGGCTCCCCATACTCTTCAATGGAACTCATATCTTTTTTCTCATGCTCAAAAGGTAAGTAAATATAGGCTAAAACGGGTTTAGACATCATGAGTAGTAGTAAATACACATTGAGCCTTGAAATTCATTGATATCTTCGAGTATTGAACGGCGTTGAATGATCTTTTAGAATTTCATCACTCTCTTTATGGCCTTTTTGGTTAAAATATGATTATTTCCGCCACGGGAAAGATTCCGCCAAGAATTTATGCCTAAATCCGCCGAAATCGGGCCCAAATCCTAAAATTACCCGTAGAATTCTAGATTTTTTTTGGACTTTTGGGGAAAAAGTTTGCAGATTTGCCAAAATTGCATTATATCCGTACCCCCCAAGTAGAATGGATAGGTTCCCCAGTGGTGGAAATTCGGTTTTTGTTTGCCGAAGGAAACAATGCCGTTTGCATTTTGCGGTTGAGTACACATTTAGTCTTTTAGACTGTTAGACACGTCCCTATCAAATGTCAAATGGAATACTAAACTTTTTTTTGTTCTTTCGAAAGGTTTTGCCTCCGAATGCGGACTCCGAGGTGGTTTCATGGAACTTTGCAATTTGGATCCCAAAGTCCAGTCCATTCTGATTGCTTCCCTCGCCGCCAAATTATGCCCAAACATTTTGGGACAGGTTCGATCCAACTTTTTCCAATATTCCAAGTACAATTTACAAGTTCCCGAGCCTCGAGTTCATGAACTTGATGCCTCAACTTTTAAATTTTTGCATTTTTGACAAAAAATTGCACACCCGCTGGAATTGAGACACATTTTGCTAGCCCAATTTCAAGATTTGCCAAATGTTTTGCCGATTTACTATTATGGTATATGAAAAAATAAGTAGCTCAAGACCAGTTGAAATACTTCATAGTATATAGCGTCAAAAGCTATTTGCCAGTTGGCTCCCCTTAATGATCATAAATTGGGCCGAGAATCTTCTTTCCGACATTTATATGTAATTGCAAAATGCTACACTTCCGCCAAAAACCCTCCGACTTTCCCTTATGATAAGGGCCTTATCCGAGTAGTATATCTTGGATGATTTTAATTTGAGAATCTTTCATCTTCACATGAGAATCTTATTTCCTATACCCTGTAAATGTGCAAGTGTGCAAGCTCTGATTCCATCCATATTAGATGATCACACTTCCCATTTGAAAAACTTTTTCCTACAAGCCTTAAGGGGTTAAGGCTAAAAATGAAACCTCTCCGAGTCCAGAACTTTCCAAATTTGGGCCTGCAATCTTTCACCCAAGATTCCCAAGATTCTAAATTAATTCCTCAAACTTCCTCGGACCAACCCTCGGCTTCAATCTTTATTTTATAACCAAACTTTTAATGGTATTCGGCTCGACATCCTTCCGGCTGTGGCCTTTTCGGGGCTATTTTTATCGGAACAAGTTTTAATTTGTAGTTTTAATCCTTTGAGCAGGTTGCAATTGATTGCATCGTGGATCCCCCAGTGGAAAACTCTCCCTCATACCCAACCTTCGCTTCCGAGAGGGATGCCATCTTGGGCTCGTTATCCCGGAAGGCTCAGATGGTCTCAGAGTCTTTGAACACCCTTCCAAAGATGCAATGTTCGCCTGTACAAGGAGCTATGTATGCTTATCCAAGGGTAAGTCAATTACATTGAATCTCTAGAGGCTTCCGGAATGCAATTTTAATACATTTCTTTTTTTACCGTGTCCCTCTGAAGGTATTCCTCCCAGAGCGATCAATCCTCCAAGCAAAGAAGGTCAACCTTGAACCAGATGAGTTCTATTGCATGGAGCTCCTGGAAAAGACTGGGGTATGTCTAACACCAGGCTCAGGGATTGGTCAAATTCCTGGGACATTTCACTTTCGGTAAGTGTCCCCCGAGCTATCAATAATCCAGGAATGATCCAGGAATTATTAATGGATATATTTCAGAACGACGATCCTCCCCCCAGAGGATCAGCTCCGAGAAATGCTGAGAAAAATAAAAGACTTTCACTCCGATTTTTTACAAGAATTTGCATAGGGGGACGTGACAAGGGTCCCCAACCCACTCTACTCAAAAATTGAAACAATTTCAATAAAGTTTTGGATCAAAAGCACTTTTCTAGCCAACTCCAGGCCCTTCAAATTAGCTACTAGATTTCCCCAATTACTTTTAAAACTTTCTCTTTGTACAATTGTCCGATTAGTACCTACGAGTACTACATGCATCTGCATTACATTCAGCAACCCCGGGTGGATGTAATTTGGGAACTTTTGCTTAAAATCCGTACTAATTTACGCCATGAGGGATTGTTACTCTACGAATTTCGGGGGTAATGGACTAGGATGGGTAGTAGGATGAAATGAAATGAATATATTGTGTTTTTAGGATTAGTTGACTGAGGATGAGCATATATTAACTCTGTACAGTAGTCTAGCTATATGATACTCGTATATTTGACACTTTTATCTCGGAAATTCAGCTCTTTTTAGTTTTTCTCGTAAGCGCACACTGCAACCCTCGAATGCAGCTCAAAAGCGAAATAAAAATCCTACTACGCAATACAATGTAATGGAAATTCAAATATTGTATTCACAATTATTCAAAGTACATAATACAATACATATGAGTAGATTAAAATCTTGAAAGTATTTCTTAAATTCTTATACGATACATATTACATATATAACAAATAGTTACTTAAATGCAAGGAGGATTAGAGTATAGGTAAAGGAGAAGGGAATCCGAGATGGGTCTGGGTAAATTCAAAAAAGCCGACACTCGCTCATATTTTTTACACAGTTTTACATAT
>JAAZTK010002402.1:0-11335 GCA_036507255.1 Megalothorax incertus | reverse complement strand
GAGAGACTGCGAGTCCTTCTCGAAAACCAAATTACAAACTTCCGCTATTGTTTCCCCTTTGGACGACCCGAAGGCGCGCTCAAAGCCACACTATCTCTTCTGGAAAGAGTAAGTCTTACTTTAACTTGAAGGAAAAAGATAAACTTTCCAGCAAGATTGACTCTAATCCTTGTATTCTTTTTTTCAGGTTTTAATGAAAGACATTGTAACTCCTGTGCCCCCTGGTACAAATTGATTACATAAATTAACCCTTTTATACTAACCTTTTATAATCTGTACATTTGCTTTGGCAGAGGAAACGCGAGCCGTTATTAGAAAGTGCCTGGAAAATTCCGCTCTTGTAAACTATACTCAACTCTCAAATGAGGCTAGAATTGACTGTAAGATATACCTATAAAATGTAAAAATTCTGCTTTTATAAAATTACACATTTTAAAATCAAATAGCTCCTCTTATAAACGGTGAGTATTAAGATATATTTCATTAATCCTACCAGTAGATAATCATTTTAATTAAGCAGAAGAAGAGCCAGAAGTGGGTCCAGACGGTCAAGAGATTGTTCCTCCAAAGAAGTTAGATGAGCTGATACATTTAGCCGAGGTAAGAAATATCTCATCAATTGACTCATCACTAATCTTTCACAATAATACCTATAAATGGCATTAATTGAATTTGTTTACCAAATAGTTGTGCGTTGATATGCTCCAACAGAATGAAGGTATTTAACCTTTTAAATATTAAACTAATGAGCTCATAAAGCATGAATTCATAATATCAATTGCATTAATTTCAGATCATTATGCAGAGGTTTGCACATTTTAATTCCTCCTATATATTCACCTATACCTAATACTACGTTATAAAAATTACCTCAAATGATCAAATCCATAAACTCCCCCTCATTTAAAATGTTTTCCAACACTGCAACAATTTCCATATCTATTTGCATATGCATATTGTGTATTCTACAATCAAAATCGCATTTCTCCCCCTCATATGTAGGTATTTATGTCACTGTCAAACTCTCCTCTCCTCTGAGAGAGAGAACCAAAACGTACTGAACAGATTCTCCTCTGAAACTCTGAAAGAAATTAATGTTTAGACTAATAGTTTAATCAATGTTTTTTTTGTGGAGTGAATGTGTAACTCTAATTATTAATTTGTATTGAATACCATTGAATTTATATTGTGAACAGTTCAGTATGTAAATTACTATTAGGTACTCTTCTTCTTGATCCTATATTCGATCCGACTTTCTCCTCTCTATTTTCTCCCTCTCTTTATATAATAATTCCCCTGGTCCTCTTGAATCACTTTCACTTAATCCCTCTGTGAATGATATGTAATACAAGTCTGAGATTGTTGTTCTTTTTTCTCTGGTGCTTTATCTGTCTCCCTTCTAACTATCTTGGTGGTCTCCTCATACTCTGGCCATTGAAATCTCAAACACAATCAAATCCATCCAACCATCCAACCTTGCCTTACATTCTGCTCTTCATATAGTCTTTTCGAAAAGGGGTGAGTTTTAATTTCCCTTTGACATCTTTCTTTCTCTCTCTCTCTCTCTCTCTCTTTCTCTCTCTCTCTAGTATGCAACCAATACAGTTCACATTTACACACGCTTATTATATACAATTTACACTAATGGTAGTGTTTACAACTTTTTAACATACAATCACAATCCTACACAATCTTTAAATATTTAGAATTATCCAAAGGATTAGTGCATAGTACAATATCTATATTCCTAAGTCAGATACACTTTCTAGAAAGACAAATACAATACTATTGTACTTGAAATCTTGAATACAATACATACATATTAGTATTACCTACATATTATTTGTACACAATCAACATATATAGGTATTTTAACACTCTCATTTATAATAGTATTGTATTAGTTTATATAATACAATCATAGTACAAAGTTCATACCTATACATATTGCATTGTGGCTTTAAAATGTTTGGATAAATATAGCTTATGTACTAGTAGTTGAGAAGCTTTTTTCCCTCGGCTTACAATATTTTAAAAAAGCTTCAAGCTTCTGGTTGTACTAACTAATACCGATAATTCGATAATCTTTCATATCAATCCTTCATAAACATATAGAATTTTTTTTACTATGCATTCGATATTTTATTTTAAAGCTCATTATTATTTAATGATAATAAATATCCTATTTATTAATTAAGAAATCTTATCAAAAATTAAATGTATATTCTGTAATTTATCAAATCGAATATTCCCTTGAATATTTTATGTATCCGTACAATTACATGTATTGTATTCGTATTTGGTACCTAGACTTTATTAAAAAGTTTTATACTTATAGTTTTACCTCAGCTCTGTATTTATTCCGTTTTAAGATTATCACTTATCGGTATATAATATATAAAAACTATTTATTAAACAGCTTCTGTCTTTTCATTAAAAGATTGCCAATATGACAGAATTAAAATATGACAATTTGATTTACAAAAGTTGGTTCTTGGGATTTAAAAGTAGGGGGTTTTGAAACAAAAATTATGATAAATAACAGATTTTTCGACCGTACAAAAAAAACTACAATATGCTATGAAAGTCCATGAATACTGCTATGCAATATATGTTAAAAGCAAGTCGAGATCTGCATTTATCAACTTCAATTTTAATTACAAGTTATCAAATAATAATAATAAAAAAACTACAGTAAGTAGCAGATAGTATTATAGTATACTTCCAAAAGCAAATGGGCCTACGGGCTAGTATCATATATAGGCAATTAGCAAATCTCCTCTTCCATTCGAATTCCCCTCTTTATTAATCTTTTATTTTGAGTAACTTTCTCCATATAACAGTAGTATGTGCGATAATTTGCATATTTTTAATGAGACAATTAACAAAGTACATTCTAGCTCTCCGCTTGCTCGTCTGCTTCATGAATAGTATTGTACTTAATACCTAAAAGCACTTTTAATTGCCATATATTCTAATTACCCCATTCAAAGGGTGCTGATAATGAAATGATAAACTCGTTATTTTAATATTTTGTGGATTTAAAATATTACTTACTTATCCTCTATAGAAAATTTTAATGTATGAATTTGTTAAAAAATCCTTTAAACTTAATCATTCTTTGCACTTCATTAAAATCAAAATTGTTAAATGTGAATTATTATTTGGGGAAAATTAACAATGAATGCATGATGAAATTTTTTATTTTACTGTTCAACTTTCTTCTCTTGCACTACCATCACTTACATAAAATTGAACTTCAATAGTAATTAGAGCAATATTTCTTAATTATATCTGTAAATATCTAAATGTGTTTAATTAAATTTGTGCCCTGATTGTATATTTGTTGTGGCTCTTCTTCTTTTCAACCCACTTTGGACATTCAGGAGCAAGTAAGTCATGACTCATTAAGCTACCTAATTAACAATATGAAATGAAATATGAATGCTTCAAATCGCTTTTGTACCACTCATTGTACTTAGGATTAAAATTAGCTTATCTTAATTATATCTATGTTGTTTAAAAATCTGTGACTGCTTTAGTCTCTGTGTATATGTTTGTGATTACATTGCAAAATGTACAAAATATACACAACATAAACAGATTTATTCAAATAAGTTTAAAGTTATTGAAACTAATACAATTATTCAGTAGAATATTATGAATACATTCTAGGCAAAAGGTACAATATACATATTACATAGTTTTAAGTTTACCGGCGTAGGTACTCTTAGATAGATACTTTTAGGATTAATATAATATAAGTAGGTAGTAATACTGGAATATTCGTAACTTCTTTATAACATGTTTGCTTTCCTAAATCGTACCTACTTATATATTAAATTATCTGTTTGTAAGCAACTTTTAATTCCCCCAAAAATGCTTTTTTTGCGTATTATTTGGAGTGTCTTTTAAATCCAAGCAATGTACTTTCTCATTTTAGAAGTTCATATCCTATACTATTACTCTTATTTAATACGTTCTGTTCATGTTTGCTTTCACTCAGATTTGTAGGCTGTATATTCTTGTAAGGGCTCTACGAATTGTATTAGGCCCCTTTCTATTTTATTGTGTTTTTTATATATGTACCTCTAATATTGCATAGGTAGATAATACCAAAATCCTAAAGTACTATTATAAAGGAGACCCTTCCATATTTATTATTTAACTTTTATATATTATTACCTACATACTACTATAAAGTATAAACTTAGGTCAATAATAGAGTAACTTATACCATCGTATTAAATTCTGCTTTATAACTTATACGTACGATACATTCATATATGTCTGTATCTAAATTCTAAACATTTATTCATAGAATCATAATACTAGTCAATTATTAGGATTAGAGTACTCTTATCTATTAATTAATGACTTAAAGATTCTTAAGATATAATTGAGCATGCTGATACACTTTCTAACCAAGTAACAAATATATATAACATTTTAACGGGGATTTCTCTCTTTCATAGGCATTTGCCTGGTTTAGTGACCTATTGGGTAAGAATTCATTTTATCCGAATCTACTTATATTGTAATATATGTACATATTGTACCTAGTAATATCCGTAGTACATATAAAAAAACTCAAAGTCATTTAGGATTAGAGCATTTCTGTATCTCTTTGCAGTTGAACATGCGGAAATATTTTGGAGTCTCTTTGCCGTTGATATGGATCAGGTTAGGTTCCTTTTTATTGTTAATTACTTTTCCGAGCCTTCCCCAGTGTCATATCCCTATTTAATGACATACTAAAACAAAAGGCTTAAATTACATAATGAAGTGGAATATTAAACTCTCTATTACCTCCAAATATACAGCAACAACAACAACAGCCACCAGATACTTGGGATGCCTTTCCACTCTTTCAAATACTTAACGATTATCTTCGCACCGATGGTAATTACAATTAAATCCCATTTTATTACTGAATAGTACAATATAAGCCCCTGGAGTATCTAACAACCTTCTCCTCATTCATATTAGATAATCTGAAAAATGGAAGATTTCACCAGCATTTACTAAGATACATTCGCTCCGCTCGTCGTCCGCTATGTAGATTTAATGGAGTCTTCTATTGCACAAAGTATTCACAAAGGATTCGAAAAAGAGAAATGGGAGCTGAAAGGGTGAGCAATAATTTTTTGGCCTTTCCCGGCCTTTCCCAAAAGAATAAGACTCATTTCACCCCGTGTGTAATTAATGCTAATGCAGAAATGGTTGTGCAACCTCTGAGGATTTGTTTTGGAAGTTGGATGCTCTTCAAACATTTATTCGGGATTTGCATTGGCCTAACCAGGAGTTTGCTTGCGTATGTTTAAAATAATACATACCTCTTGTATGTATTGTATTTCGAAAATCATCTATTCATTAACATATACATTTTTAGCACTTGGAGCAGCGCTTAAAGCTAATGGCTTGTGATATGATTGAGTCCTGCATCCAAAGAACCGAATCCAGTTTTCAAAGTTGGCTCAAAAAAGGTGTCACATTCTCCTCAACTGATTATGTCATCCCTCCGGAACTATGCACTATGGTCAACGTAATCCTTGATGGAAAGAATCAATCCTTCAAGCTCTGTGCAGTGGATGGCGTTGATATTGTAAGATGATAAATTAATTTACAATTAATAGATCTATATTCTATTGATATATCCGATATAGATATATTGAATTAAAATTTAATTCTATTTCTAGCATCAATATCATGCAAAAATTGACGACTTGATAGAAAAGGCAAATGCATCAATTGACTCAAGGCCTAATTGCCAAATTGGTTTCAATATTAGAGAGCATTTTAACCAAAATGTCCAGATATGACGAAGGAAGTCTCATTGGATCCATCCTGAGTTTCACGGTAGGATCATAAATTGAGTCTTTAAAATTTAAATACCGATATTTATAATTTTCATTCCCTATTTTCAAAAAAGAACGTGTCGGGTTCAGGAAAAGAATTGGGACAATCGTACGTCAATTTTGCAAGAAATTGCATGGATCAGATTCGCAGCAGGATCACAGATGATCTGTGGGTCTTAAATTTTTTTGAGGTGAGTTTCATTTTTAATTTTTATACACGAGCCAATTCGCTATTTATCAAATAATTTCATTATAAAAATTTTCAATTATATAGCTTTGGTACATGGGACAAATCCAAATGCTCTGTACCTGGCTTTCGGAACGGTTAGATCATTCATTGCATCCGTACCAATGCCTTTGCCTCGCACATGTTGTAAAGGTAAATTAAATTTTTATAATATATATACAATTATTAAACTAATGAAATATTTATTTCTCCAGAAATTGTACTCTGATTTTGAGCTCCAGGGTGTAATGGAGGACAAACTCAACAATAAAATGTACCAGACAGTCTATCAAAGGATGAACACGGAAGAAGCGACATGTGCTCTCCTTCTAGAAGAGTAAGTAGATTGTTAATAAATTAATTGATAGAAGCTGCATACCCATCTGGTTTTTATTACTTTCTTCTACAGCGGATTTGACGGAGATGACGGAGATAAAAAGCCAACAAAAATCACAATGCCTCATGGGGAAGAAAATATTGTTGGCAAACTACAGGCTAGCACCTCAAACGCCGTGGGAAAACTTGGGAATGTAATGGGGAAAGGCTTAGGAGGTCTCACCTCAAAGTTGGGAGGTGGTTCCTGGTTTTAAAGCTCCTTCCGGCTCCAAAAGAAATTGAGAAAGCGTAGCGAACTACATTTTTTTTGCGGTTCAATAATTCTCTAGTTAACCAATTAAGATATAAAGTTGGCAAGACTTTGATGTCTGTCCTGATTCGCTCTCGTCCCTTTACAATAATTCAACTACTACTTTATAATATATAAGTATAATATATAATACTTTAGAATTTTCGGCGTCCTTCGCCTCGAATCGCCGTTGATCACTTCTCATTGTTATTCATTTGCTCTTCCTTTGCCTGAACCCACATTTTCCAAACGACGGAATATGCATATTTAATGGTGCTTGATTAACAATACGAATCATGTTAGTCAATTTGTTATAGCATAATATATTTGTCTCTATATATCGTATTATCGGTATCTTATATTAAGTATTGTAGTAGGTATCGATAATAGTAGGTATTTATATAATATAAAATGTTGACAAATTCATATATCTACAGATTAAATTATGATAAGAATATTCTATTATAGTATAAGGGAATACTTGCATACAAATTCTGAGACCTGATTCAGAGTTTCAGAGTGACCTGATCCTTAATTTAGCATTTTAGCCTATAATATTTATGTATAATTTGGAAAAAACCTATATATACATATATAAAATTGTATGCGTGTAAATATGTATATTTTACTGCTATTTCCTCTAGGTACCTAAACTAATTAATATGGTGCATATTCGCCTTAGAATTTAAATAACACATACATATACCAGTAGGTCTAAATATCTGCACAGAAGATAGGGAAGAAAGGAGAAATATGATAATATAATTCGTACTAATTGTTCATACAGTAATAGCATAAACATACATATATTACATAGGTATTATATCAGTAGGTGTTACCTAATTGTAGTTTTCATGTATATTATTACAAGTTTGGAACCTGCAATAAGTTTCTTATTTAACAAGTTATTTAAAAGTAGTAAATTATACAAAGACCACATGAAGGACCAATACAGATGCTAATGTTGATGAAGTGAAATGAAATCAATCCAAATTAATTATTTCAGCCGATAAATCAGAGATGAATGCATTTTAAAAACCTTTTAGGAAATATAATCGCATTCTATCTAAACCATAAAAAGATCTATGATATATTATTATTGTATACCTCCCAAATGTTAAAATTACCTATTTCCGAAATTGAATAATTTACGGAATACCTAAACTATGCAGTTTTTAAAAAATCCAATGGAATTACTACATACATACGTAACGAACTCTCAAGCAAATCATCAGAGGTTGACAAATCGAAGACAGAGCTCTGTAATCTAAAAATATATATAATACATATACGGATAGTTATATAGCTATCAACCTATATGAATTGGATGCTAATCAATTATCTAATACTATTATAATATAGTCATGTACTATATATTAATACATACTACTACGATAAATGTACTACTCTGCTATAAATGTATTTCAATCACCTTTTAAAGGTGATTAAAAAAAAGTAAAAACGATGAATATATATTTCCTGAAATTATTAGTGATAAAAACCTAACTACTCTCGAGCTCTCGAGTCTCGTGTCTCCCTGAATGCTTAATCTTTTAAAACGATAAAAAATTTAAAAACTTATACTACTACGGTATACCTACCTAATAAAATGATAAAGTATTATTTTCAATTCAATCAATTTTCAATACAAAAAAGAACTCATCAGATTCATCTTACCATATCCATTCAAATGTATAATCATCCCTATATAAGTATATATATACGAGTATATTCCAAAATTTTGAAATGTTTCCCCAATTCTACGTTGTACTTTTACCGATAAAAATCGTACCTATCTAACCTTAATAGATGAATTAAATATAGATCCAAGCACAAATGTTCAGAGTATTCAAATTTCAAAAGCCATACCATACTCTATATATAGTGTTTATATCGTAATTTAACTCGTAAATAATATTTCTTTAACGGCCCTGTGACAAAGAATATATTAATGACTTTATATCGTAGTATCTACTGATAATATATCGTAAAATTTCCAAATTCCCCTATTCGGATATACATATGATTATGAAATTGGATGTGTACAGTCCCACAACGAAAATGCTATCTTACATATTGTACTACAAAGTAATACATATGTAATACATATTATATTGTTGATTAATTTAATAATTAAGAAATGTAGAGAGATCGGATGTTGAGAGAAGCTTAGAAAATGTACCCTAAAATAGGGGGGTTATAATATTCGTATATGTAATCTGGGTACTTGAAAATTGTAGCTTAGCTGTAATATGAAATTATGAATATTAGTAGGTCATCGCCGACTCGGTCGGCAACGGTCTAGTTGAAAAAGTTTAATGTTGATTTTTATCTTGTCAAAATTAAATTTCATCTCGACTCTTAAAAATCTTTCCCCTTTCTTCTCCTATCCTGACTATCCAGTTATCCGAATAAAAACGAACCCGAATTCATCTTTTACACCCCCATCCCACAGGGATCTCTCTCTCTCTCTCTCTCAAAAAAAACAACATAATATTACTAATACAGATATAGTGCAAAGGAAGCGACTAAGGAATTCAAAATTCAATTCCTTAAATTAATAATTATCTCTCGTAATGCCATTATTGATTATATTATGAATTATTATATAAAATACCTAGAATTGTAGGGAGAGGAAATTCTCTTGATGAGATCACAATTTATTGAATTGCGAAAACTGTTATAAATATTATTATCTATATTAAAACATTTAATGATAATATGTCTATATATTGTATTAAATGTAATATTTATCTATAGTGTCAAGAGAATTTTTTCTTAACTACCATAATTAATTATTATAATAATATTATAATTATATACTAGACTTTTAAAATATAATTGTTTTTAATGAAACGACCATCATTATATTCAATTTGCCTGATGGATATATATCCTTGCCATAAATTCTGAGAAAATAAAATAGAGAGAACATGTTGCGTTATTCAATATTCAAAAAGTCTTTTATTTTTTATTATATCTAGACTGTATCCGATTAAAATATCACTTTATAAAATATCTATAAATATACCTACTTTGCATATAAAATTATATTACATATTAGATAAAAATTATAATAATAATAAAAGGTAGTCAAAATAATATGAGAGAAATCATCATAAAATAAAGGTGGCCCACGCACGATCAGTAAATGAAAAGAGGATATAATTTTAAATTATGAATCCTCTAAAAAAAACATAATTAATGAGGGAATTAATAAGTAGAATTAATCAATTAAAAAAGATGGCCCAGGTACAGAATTGAAATTGAAAAAAAAACAATAATATTCATTCATTCGCTAATGAAAAAGAAGAATAATCCGGATTATTGCTGCTTGCGATCTGATATTGATACTTTTTTCCACTCTCGTCTACTATAATAATCGTTCCATTCTCAGATGTCACACTTTGACAGTAGACTGGAGTAGATTCAATGGTGGCGGTGTTGGAGTTTGAGTGAGTTATTGCTGTGATGATTTCCTCTGAAGAATCATTATTTGTAGTTATTACACGCCCTTGAATTTGATGCTGCTCCGCTGCCGCAAGGAGAATGTCAATCTTGGATTGAGAAATTTTGCCCTAATTTAAAAAAAAGAGTATTGTATTTTACTAATCCTAATAAATAAGATATTGATATTTCTCTTTTAATTAAAAACTCACTTGCTCAGCATTCCCATTTACACAATTAGCATCTTCTTCTATTCCTATATTTCGGTTGACTCCATCAAGGAAGGGAGTCTCTTGTAGTTCGGAAATCATGTCATCAGGCTCAGTTTTAAGGTAACTCGTTGTAGCGATTGGGTACACTAATTGAGGCACAGTAACAATATGTGATGGCTCAATTTTAACTTTTTGGAGTTGTGATGTTTTTAGAGGTGGCAAATCACTGCCTTGAACAAGCCTTATCGTCTCTATATTATTCACCGAGCAGGAGGAAGAGGTCGAAGAAAGGGGGGATGAGTTTACAATTGAATTTGACATTTTATCGGAAATAACAAAGGTGGTAATAGTTGAATTATTAATGTTTGCATTTGGAAAATGCTGCGGAATTGATTTGGGAATTAAGTCTTTGGAATTTGGGAGTGATTTTTTAGGATTTCTAGAATATACACGAAATGTGGGGGGTTTTGAATCAATTGTTTGGGGCGAAGAATTGTCTTTTGGAATCAATGTAGCAAAGGGTTCGGACTCCTTATTATTTGTTTGCTTATTCACAATCACTTGTTGTTGAGGAATTAGGGTACTCGATGCTTGCTCCTTTGCTTTTGACTGGACTCTTGAGGGTGGGAGGAAAGAACTCTTCTTCCTTTCCTTGTTGGAGTATTGCGGCGGTTTCTGTTTAATAAATTCAGAGTTTGAGTTTTGTATAATTATTAGAGGAATGTTTACTTACCCTTCCTCGGGATACATTCATTCCCTTTACGAACTAAAGAAAAGAAACAGAATTTTAGAAAAAGGCAATGCAAATAAATTATATTCACTTACATGATCAAATGAATGTGCAGTCCTTTTTGCAACAGCTTCGTTAAACATTTGTTGTATTGGGAATGTGGTTGTAGGAGAGCACTTTATATCATTTACATCAATAGAATTTGTTGGAGTTCCTAAACAATATACGATATAATAT
>JAAZTK010002401.1:0-11336 GCA_036507255.1 Megalothorax incertus | reverse complement strand
GATAGAATGTCATACTTTAGAAATGAGGTGGTCCACATCAATTTGAATTTGTTGTCTAATTTTATCGTCGTCTGATAAGGCACCCGTTTTATTCTGTTGATTATCTTGTCCTCCCTTGACCTTCTTAAGTCTCTTTAAACTCTCCTCCATCCTTTGAACGGACAGCAGGACCTCCTTAACTTGTGCATTATACCTAGAGATAAAAAAATCATTTCATAATTAAATTAAAGTCCAATAGTAGATCTGTTATTAGGCATCCGTATCAGAAATATAGGATTAGGTACCTCTGAAGAACTTGATGGCAAATCTTTTCCCCAACTCTTTCCCATACATTGGCCTTGGCAATTTCTTTCAGAGAAAGGATAGGAGCAAGGATATTAACAACATATTCACTTCTTTTGGTAGGTGACTCCCTTTTGGTTCTCCTAAAAAGCCGAGGTACTTCGGTGACTGCTCCAATTTCATTACAACTTTCCGAAACTATTTTTTCCACAAGCCTTGACTCAACCACATTTCTACTAGAATCCCATTGGGTAGTGAAGACGGTGAGGAATTCTTGGCTTTTGGGTTGACTAGATATTTCTCTCATTTCCAGCTTCTCCTTAAGAATTTGAATGACTAAAAGCTCGGAAATGTCGAGGTCGTTGAGGATGATACAATTTAGCTTGATTAGCTCCTTAAGAGGTACTACTTCCTCCTCATCCTTCTTTGGCTCAATTTCTCTTTTGATTTCGTTCAAATAGCGTGATATAAACAGTGTACTTGCTTTTAGAAACCTTCCAGCCAGTTGCGAAATGAATATCTTATCCTTATCCCAGCACTAAATATGGATTAGAGTTGTAAAATTAGATTAGTTAAAATTTGTCAGATTCAAAGTGTAATTGAGGGAGTACCTGATTTACTACTCTAATCATAACTCTTGTGACATCTAATTGGAAATCTTGAGTTGAACAAGGCGAATGTAAGGTATCAATGGCTGATTCGAGCTCAATTGCAAGTGTATGAAATCTGTATGGAAGAATATATAAGATTAACTCATAGCTGAAAGCCTGAAAGGTAGTATAAATTGACATGAAATCCTACCTTAATTGGAAATAAACAGGGAATTGCCACTTTCCTGTGAATTCTTTAAATGATTCTGAGCTCCGAAAGTATTCAACTTGCTCAGGGAAAGAGAGGGATGATTCTAGGGTGGAAATAAACTTTTCACAGCGAGTCCAATTGGTATGAAAAGCTTCCGGATTAGAAGGGGACCAAATATGAGGAAAATGCTTGACCATGATTGAAAATACGTGGGGGAAAACTCCTCTAGAGATGAAATCATATCTGACAATCCATGAGGAAGAAGAGGAGGAATGGACAAGAGCTCTGGAAGTAACGAGGAGTGGACAATTTTGGATAAATAACTCCATATCTTCTAAAAGTGCAAAAATATTGCCCTTTTTCGTTAGAATTCCTTCGCTCTTCGGCTTTAGCACTTTTTCTACAAAATATTTCTCTGCTTCGACTTCGGCTTCAAGTTCAGAATACATTTGAAGAATAGATTTGACCACAGAGGCGGAAGTTTCAGAGGTGGAACTTTCAAGTGATCCGTAGATTTGTAAGAGGTTGGAGAGTTTTCTTAAGATTGATGACTTTGAGGACTCTAATCTCTGTAAAGTATAATTAACAAGATTAGCTCTGATTCTGATTACCAAATCATTTAGATGTACTTACCAAGTCTAATTGACGTTTCAACGGAGAATCTGCACATTTAAAGAGGAGGTACTTGCTCTCAGCAATCTCTTCACAAGCACATTTCAGATTGGAGAAATCCGAGCTGGTTAGAATCTCCTCTGGAACAAGGTCAAGGGCCCTCTCTGCAGAATGGATCGTCTTACTAGCCTTCTTCAGAAGCCCTAATTGATTCTTGATTTCTCTCAGAGCCTTTTGCTTTGCCATTTCTCCGTTAATTTGGTCCAAGACAAAGTTCATAGAATTACACAGATCCTACCATTTAAAAGTACAAATTAAAAACAAACCCTTAATTAATTAAATTTTTTAATACCTCCAAGTCTGATTTAGCTCGTGTCAGTGGTGTGATGATATTTTGTATCCTGCCATCAAGCCCAACCAAGTTTGCCGACTAAATTTAAATTAAAAAAACAAATGCAATGAAAACAGTGGATTTAGGTTTATGTGGGTGTTTTTTACCAAATTCAAAAAGTGCCCATAATCATGATTAATGAGCTCAATGAGTGATGACCTCAGGAACTTTAAATGGGAGCCCAGGTCATCTCGGAGGACGTCGAGAGGAACATTTTGCCTTTTTCGCTGAATAAATTCATCCACAGAGAAATTCTCGTCATGAAATTCATTTGGCTCAAAACTCAGGTGGGAATTTGAATATGAATCAAAATTAAACATGGTTTAATTAGCGGCGTACTCTGGCTTCAGGAATGAAATAAAAAAGGTTTTAATTAATTAAAAATTGACACATTTTAATAAAAATTAAAAAACCGCAAGCAAATGAAATGCAATGTGACAAATCCAACATTACACAAGTATAGATGTTGAACTGGAGCGGGCTCAAGTCAAAAAGGATTTGGGAATTTCCATTAAACCCTATTGATAAATGGGCGATCAATAAATTACTTACTCGTCCTTTGCATATATAGAATTAATTAGTCAATTAAGTTAATTAGATTGACTCAAGACTGTCAATTAGCTTAAATTAAATGTGTCCTAATCATTGTGTTTTATATAATGGCCACACATACAAAGTGAAATAATTTTAAATTAGAAATGTAGACTGCAGTAATGTGTAAATATTGTACTTGAGAATTAACATACCTCTATTCGACCTTTGACCTACATTTTGAGATAAAAAATGACGGGATTTTAAACCCTTTGAAAATTATAGGAGTAGTTGAAATTCATCCTCCACAACCAATAATCTGTGTAGTATTCTTTAATTTGAATTTGTAAAGAATTCCAAATTCCAAAATGCCTAAAGAAGGATTCTTGAATAAATGGGTATGTCCATGGGCTTTAATTGGTAAATTAGATTGGTAAATAATTAAATGAATAATTTTTTAATTTATAGACCAACGTGATGAGAGGATGGCAGTTTAGATGGTTTGTTTTGGATGAAAATACTGGATTACTCTCTTACTATACGGTATGTGCAAGAACTTAATTAATACTGCATAATACCTACATATATCATTGCATTGTGATTTAATTTTAAATTCATATTCATATTCTTCTTTATTGTCTATCTTATCTTATCTTAAATAAATTGTAATTATTTAAATTTGTCAACAGTCAAGAGAGAAGATGAGGAGAGGAGTTAGACGAGGCTGTATTAGGCTTCAAGGTAAGATCTTTTAATTTGTCAATAAATATATTTTTTTGAATTTATTCGTCGCAATTTAACATAGTCGACATAAAAGCTCAAGTGGCATGCAATATTGATATACTGATATTTTAATGATTTTGTTTCATTTCCAATAGGTGCAATATTGGGTATAGATGACGAAGAGCATTCAAATTTTACGGTAACAGGTAAATGACTTGATCATAATCATTTTTTGAATAGCTTTGAGATTGAAATATTGAATGCTAATTGATTTTTTTGTAATTTCTAGTCGACGCAAAAATATTCCATCTTCAAGCCAAAGACGCCGAAGAGCGAGAAATATGGGTAAGTAATCTCTGCTTAACATGTAGTAATTATGTTAATCGCTAATCATTGACATTCAATGCAAAAAAGTATTTAGGATAAATTGAATTTTTGAATATTTATGAGAGTATTGTATGCTAAAATTGGAATCTGTTTTATATAATACTCGCCGTAATATAGGTGAAAGCGCTTGAAGATGCCATCCTTAAACATGCCCGAATAAGGCCGGGTTCATATCTTCCACATTTACTTTCTGCAGGATTAACAGAGGGTGATTGTCCATTAGCTCACTTTGAACAGAGGCTTGCTCAAGGTAAGGAGAGATTATCATTTCATCAAGAGATTATAGGAAAAGTGGGGATTTGCAAATCCTCTTTATTAAAAAATTTATAAATGTAAACGAACTCTCTCTCTCAACCTTGATTTCAACTTTCAGCCGACGTTTATCTTCAAATTCTAATTCAGCAAGTGCAAAATATGCAAAATAATCCAGAATTGTCGGATTTGGTGGGGAAAGCGAATGTATTCCTTGAATCAGTCAAACATAGCATAGTTCTCCTTCAAATAGCTAAGGTAAAAATCATTTACATATGCATATTTCCACAAATAATCAGCTATTTTGAAAAATTGAGGAAATGGAATTTATTTATTCTAAATCTTATGGATTCTTATCTTGAAAATTCAGAATACAGCGTTCCCTGTCCAGCCCCTCGCTGGACCCGTCATCCTTCATCACACTAGCTCTGATCCTGAGGTTCAAACTGGGATTGAATTCGGCTCAGAGTGTCAAGAATCCTCAGCTGCTGCTTCAGCAATAATTAAAGGGGCAGATCAAGGTCCAAAAATCCGAAGCACCCCTACAAGCCCATCTTCCTTATTAAAACATACAATTATAGCTTCAAAGAGTACGGCGTTAAGCAGCCCAGCAGTCTCTATGATTAGTCCAAGTTCCTCCATACTTTCCTCGGATAAACCTCCTGTATTCATCTCCTATTCAAGCTCTGATGATGAGGATTTTTTTGACGCGAGCGAAGATGTGTACTCTGAGCCGTAAGTTTTATTTATACTCTTAATTTCCCCCATTTTTCTTCTTTGGTAGTAATAGCCTAATAGGCCACTCTCTCTGTTACACATTTGTAAACAAATAATTTATTAAAGGTCTTACGTGTGCAAAATCGATAAGCCCCAATTTATTGATTACCTGCACAAAAAGATTAATCATATTCAAGTAGTGTAAATATTTTATAGAATCGTTAAGAATCCTTATGTATTCCCTTCAGAGAGCTCCTTTTTCCTTTCCATTTCTTTGATTAGCTTCATTTTGAAAGGTATAATTTTGACCTTTTAGAAACCCCAATAATAACGAAGGCGAGGAGGAGGAAAAATTCTCAGGGTCTGCCGCGGATCCAATATTGATCATCGATAAACCGAAATGTGCCAGTGAAACAAAGTTGGATAGAATTGTCAAAAGTTGTGGAGGGATTTCAGTTGAAGAAATGATGATCGAGAAGAAGGAGCGAAGGCCTTCTTTTGATTACGATTCCCTCTACGATGAAGATTCTCCAGGTTAGATTTTTTAATTGTTTTAATTTGAGTATTTAACTAGCATTTTATTTACTGCAGAGGAAGACCTTGGCTCCCTTGAATCTCATGGTTCCGTTCTTTCTCATATGCTCTCGCAAGTCAAAATTGGAATGGATTTGACAAAGGTTGTTCTTCCTACTTTCATTTTGGTAAGACTTTTGCTTATTTTTGAAAAAATCATTATTTTACCAACCCTGTTTCTAATACCTTCCAGGAACGAAGGTCTCTCCTGGAAATGTATGCGGATTTCTTTGCTCATCCTGATATGTTTGTTTCAATTGTAAGTTATTGAAAAATAAGATGGATTTTTTTAGAAAATTAATGAAATTGTATTTAAATTTTAAAAGGCGGATCAACCAACTCCACGCGATAGATTTGTAGCTGTCTTACGATGGTATTTGGGAGCCTTCCATGCTGGTAGAAGGTCCGAAGTTGCTAAAAAGCCATATAACCCTATTATTGGTGGGTTCTAAATATTAAAATTCTCTTAAAAATAAATTAATAATCAATTTCTTTTATTTTAGGTGAAGTATTTGAATGCTTTTGGACCCTGCCAAATAATTGTTCTGAGAATGGGAGAAATGAAGATTTTAATCCGTCAAATAGGCTTCTCCCTTGGGTTGAGGATCCAGATGCGCTCTCCTTTACGGCTGAACAAGTTTCCCACCATCCCCCAATTTCAGGATTCTATGCGGAACACTACAAAAAGAAGATATCTCTTAATGCGCACATTTGGACAAAGTCCAAGTTTTTGGGTCTATCTATAGGTAGAATCAATTTCCTATTCTACTATATCATAGATACTAATCTTTCTTTTTCTAGGGGTGCTTAATATTGGCCATGCTATGCTTACAATACATTCCCCAAAGGGGAAAACTTCCAGAGAGGATTATGTTCTCGGTTTCCCGAATGGTTATGCAAGAGCAATTATAACAGGTATGAAATGCATTATATTTTTTTAATGCTAATTTTTCATGAATCCTTTGAATTCAAGTTCCGTGGATTGAGCTAGGAGGTACAGTCACAATATCCTCCAAACAAACCGGCTATCACGCAAATGTGGAATTTAAAACAAAGCCATTTTTTAGTGGAGATAAAAATAAGGTATTCAATAATCTTTCATACTACTACAATCAATTCTATTACGAGTATGATGGATTTAATCATACTATTTTATAATTCATAGATTGTAGCTCAATTATATTCTCCCGAAGATAAAAAGAAACCCTTTCTCACTGTCGAAGGGGAGTGGAATGGTCAGATGAACGCAAAATTGCCTGATGGGGGAACTGAAAGATTTGTCGATGTTCGACGATTGCCAATAATCAAAAAGAATACGCGTCCGATTTTAAAACAAGTAAAAATAGCTTGGTATCCCTTAAAAAAGATTTAATTAAAATCATATAATAATTTTTGCAGGAGCCATACGAGTCTAGAAGATTATGGAAAGATGTTACAGCTGGATTAAAGTGAGTAAATTGAAGTACTAAAGCATCTTGAAAGGATTTTAATTTTTATATTTAATTAAAATCTCCAGATTTAAAAATATTGAAAAAGCAACAGAGTCAAAATTTCAACTTGAAGAGAAACAGAGGAGGGAGGCGAGGGAAAGAGCAGCTAAAAACCCACCAGAATCCTGGACACCAAAAAATTATTATCAAGCTGGCGATACATGGATATACAAGGATCCATTAGAACTCCGATTGAAAGATGAAGATTAACAATTCAATTCCTCAAAAAAAATCTTATCTCGAGCACTTCCCTTCCCTTCCTTTAAAATCAAACAATTTTAAATTCATATCTCTAAATTCCAATAATTATATGATTTATATAGCCATCATGAAAATACCTGACATTCCTATTAAATTTCAAGCTTACCTTTTAAAAATTCTAAAGTATTGGAGAGGTAAAATAATTCGAAATTAGATAAAGAGACAAGTAGCCAAAATTAGGTATTCTTACATTATCAAGTCCTCCAGTAACTCTAAATTACCACATTCCTATATTATTGTTGAAAAACTATTTCCTATTTAAGCCATGTTGCAAATTCACAATGAAATTGGTTGTACATTATTCAGGTCTTTTTCATTATTACTTAAATTAAATTATTCTACTTGATTCATATCATATGAAATTTACCTACTAATAATTTTATCTGTACGTCTATCGAGTTCCAGAAACTTAAACCAGTTGTGTTGTGTACCGATAAAAGGCCTTTAAAAAGGATGAGAGTAGAAATATATATTCTTAACAAAATCCTTCAAATCTAATATGTTTTGTGTTTAAATCGGTAGAATCCACGTGATATTAAATTAATATTTAATTGACTTTTATAGGTTTTAATCAATCTATGAAATTATTAATTATTGTTATTAAAATGTTGTTATTGTATTTATGGCATGTTTGAGTGTAGTTGATGCAAAAAAAAATAAAAGGGCCAATTACTACTAAAATATCCGGAATTGAAATCTCCTTTCTCCGCATTTCTTTCATTCGTGAATCATTGATATAGAAATTTATGGCATTTTTTTATTTGACCATGGGCATGACAAAAAGAATAATACACAATTTAGGACAAAAATTATTCGAAGAATTATTTATAGATAGTGGAATTGATTAAAAATTGATTAAAAATTAATGGCATGATCTTGAAGGATGCAATGCAATGAAGTCATTTCTTGATCAAATTCTTTGAGAAATGGCTAGGATTCTTCTTCAAGTTTCTTTTCTAATCTTATTTCCCATTCATTTCTCAAATGGAGCTCTAGAATATATAAATTCTGACTCTCCAGATTATAATGATGAAGTTTATAAAGAATTAGCTGCTGAATATGAGCATGAGTTGAGAAAAACTGATCCTCCCTTTATAAAGAGTACTACGCAAAAGATTATCGAAGGTGAGAACGCCAAGTATGTTGCGAATACCGTCGAAGAATCTGATGAGGGTACTCTTGCACGGCTGAGTTGCGAAGATCCATATTTCTGGAATTCTTTTAAAGTACATGCTTTAAAGGATTTACAAAATAGATGATTAATTGAATTTTTTAAGTGCCTTTGGATTGATGTGAAGAACTGGAAATGGACAGAAAGGACGATATGGAATTTAAAGCTAGTCTTAATAACTTTGTCGCCATTCTTTATATTGGTCTTTCTACTTTGCGGTAATTAATTTAATAAGATCATCAAGTGTGAATTCATCAAATTACGTACCTTAATTAGGTGGATCGTGTTATTATTGGTGGAAATATCGACATTATAGGAGACTCCGGAATGAATATGCTGAGAAATATAAACCTGGAGTGATATATCTACCCAATGGAGATGTTGATTATTTCCCCCCGACTAGAGAAGAGAAGAAAGCGCTTGAAAAATTACTTACAGTTTTAGCTACAGTTTCTTAAATCAAATAATAATAATTGTGAAATGTGAATTGCACTTGTAAGGTTAAGAATAATTTATTAACCAATGCTCTATAATGTAGTGCAGTGGATTGTTTAACCTATTTACTCTAACAGATAGATTTCCTAGATAAATATTGTACTAGTACACACACTAGAATAAGATCTTGTGGAGTGTGCTGATAAAATAGTGAGTGACACAGACACAATTCTAATTAGCATTTGCTGATATACGATATTTTAGGAATTAATACGATATAACAATTTTGTATAATACGATACATTTGACTCAATACGAATTATTTAAAATAGGCAATTTATAACAATACACCTAAATATTAGTAATTAGAATGTACAATTCTGAGATTATTAAAGATTTTAAACCTTACTTATACCTAATATGATTTAAGAAATACGTGTAATATAAAATGAATCACAATTAATTACTAGACTTGGAAGAAATTATAAGCAAGTTATGAAATGGAAGTGTTAAATGCAATAAAAATGCTTAAAATACAAAAACGTTAAAATATATAATAGTATACTTTAATTATAAGTCTTGAATAGATCTAACTCTTTGGATAGTTTTGATTCAGATTTAGAATCATTCAGATTCTTTCAGTTTTCAGGTACTCAAAAGTTTGCTCACGACTGGGATTATAATGAGAGCGGCTAATATGATGGCCAAAGCACCAATTACTAATTTATTTCTTTGTTGCTTCCACCATATCTTCCTTCGGCTTCTGCTGGAGGAGTCTCTGAGACGTGGAACTCGTATCTAAATGAATTTATGGAAAAAAATCAAGTTAAATCCCAGGTATATTAAGAATACTAATAGTAGGTAATAAAGCAATCTTTTAGGCAGGAAATCAATCTTAGATACCTCGTCTGACATGTCATCCAAGTTCCCCAAATTAGCCTCTCGATCCAAAAGTCTTGAAATGTTGTCCCTCATGATTCCTCTAACTTCAGATACCTTTAATAATCAAATCAAATATAAATATATGAAAGGATGAGTCTAATTGAATGTCTACCTGTGCCTTAAGCCTAGAAGTCTTATTCTCCCTTTCCTCTCCCTTCCCTGGCAAAGGTTCCATAAACCTAACGCTTTTATTTTTAGGCTTTGTGGTGGAATTAGTAGCATTTTGATTAGCATCTGTCGAGATCGAAATTAGCATATTCTCATCATCATCGTCCTCTTCTCCAGACTCTTCAACAGGTGTGGTAGCATTCAGATCCAATATTGGGGCTTTTGTGATACCATTTTGCGGAAAAAATGTAGGTTCTTCATCTTCTAATACATCAACTTCTGTAAAAGTGTCTTTTGACTGAGGCGGTGGGCTTGTGAGGAGATCATCGAGCTCATCATCTGATGCCTTGATTAAATCCTCCTCCTCAAGGGTTCTTCGAAACATTTCGATTTGTACGTCACGGAAAAAGTTCAAAGGTCAATAAGGCAATTCAATTAGAGAGGCAATCTGCAGCGTTTCTTTTGCGTTTTAATTTTTCAATCATTTTGGACTTGTCCGACTGGGCTTATTACACACGTATTATTGGATCTGTGAATGAATACAATAAAAAATAATTAATATCATGCAATGTCAGGCCTAATTAATTAAAAATACCTTTATAAAATTAAATATTTTAAAATCCAAAATTGACCTTTAAAAAATAGGGTCTTAAAATCCGGAAAAACCTTGTTTTTCAAGGAATTTGTACCAAACCAAGCGTGACAATGGGATAGGGGTAGTCACTGGAATTGACGAGTGGAATTAACACAAAATTAGCTTACTTTTTGACGAGATTGGATTCAAAAAAATCGATATTTATAATTTTTTGACAGACTTCCAGTTTTGGAACTTTCCCATAATATGATTTTATCGCATTATATTGTATATCCAATTGATATCTTGATAAATAAGTCCTTTATGTATTTTTTTGAATCCTCTAGTTCGATTAATTAACAAGTTATCAAAAAGTATAATTATTATTTTAGCGATTAATCATCTATTTGTATACTTTCCGAGCCCATTTTTAGATGACTAATATAATCTACCATTGTCCGTAGTGAAAGTGTTCAGTGAAAGATAATACTTATTGCATTGCAAATTGGTACGTTTTTATATTTTTGTAAAAAATATAAATAATCCAATTAATTGGCATAATGTCAATCGTTAATTTACTTTTATTTCTATTCTAGGAAGCCTTTGAATGCACCTCTTGAACTTGGCACAAGGATTGGTAAGATTTTTAAATTAATTTCATCCTCAGTATATTTCAAATGTTAATGAACTGCATTTCTTTCCAGACCTTGGATGGTACAAGTTGGTAGCCTGAATAAAGTAAATAATTGATATAATTTTGATGCATTTGTGTACTTAAACTGATAAAAGAGGAGGCTTGTACACTTAATTATGTTTATTTACAATATTTCTTATCATTTAAAACAGATATCTCTGGCTGGACTTGGAAGGAGAGGCTGAAAGAAAGAATTCTTTAATCAAAACGGTTCTTTCTTCAAAAAGGCTCAAGAATATCATGTCAAGAAGAGGGGAATGATAATGATCAGATTATTAGCCAAATTCAACGGATTTTATGTTTTATTCTACATTATTTGAAATCTTTTCAACATGTGGGTCAAACCTGAAGAAATTCTTGTCGCAAATGCATTCTGGTAAGTTTTTAATTCA
>JAAZTK010002400.1:0-11338 GCA_036507255.1 Megalothorax incertus | reverse complement strand
GAGTCGTCGAGTACGGGTTTAAACCAACTCATACTTAAATTCAAGCATGTATTATCTTTCCTTGAGAAGATAAAGTAAAAGGAGGAGGAGGAGGTCGCCGATGAAGCCATTCTGCCTCGGGATTTATGCTTCGATTTCAAGAGCTGAGCGGTTTCGCTGCTCCAAGCTCTCTCGATAATCCGGTTAAGAATTGCCAGGTTTAACTCTACGGCGAGATGAAAGTCTACGGTCTCTCGAAAGAAATCTTAGCTTTTTTCCCCCCTCCACACTTAAGAACAAGAGCTCTTTTCTATCCTATAGTCTTTGAACAGAGGAATGCACTCGGCTTTTGAAATTGGACAAAGATCGATTCGCTGATTATTACATTTAAGCTGTTTTTAAATTTCTCATTTCTCAAAGGAGAGACCTAATTCCTACAGACCTATTTTTGTATTCGCTTTTTTCTTCGGAGAAAGTAAATAGGAAATGAACTGGAAGAAATAATCAAAGAATGTCAGAGAAAGGGAAAGTAGGATCCACCAATCCATTTTACTTCAAGAAGAGGATAGAACAAGCAAGTTTGGCTATATTAGAGAGATCATATTGAGAGGGGGCTCCAAAAGTATTACAAAAGTTTATAACATTGCGAAGATTGATGATTCTCTCGGGATTACTCATTCCGCTACCGCTCCAGCCTCTGCCATACTATTTGTTTTTCCGGCCTGTTGTCTAAATTCGGAGGTTTTACGGAGGGTGAGAGGAAGAAGTAAGGTGAAAATGGAAATGGGGAGTTGTGAATGAAGGCTGACACTTTTATAACCTGTGTCTGACCAAGTTTAGATGGAATTGAAGATTGAAGAGATTGGCCAATAAAAAGACTTGCGGAGAGGTTTTTCCACTGGAATTGGTGCCCCTATTTTACTACTTGAGGAACTCTAAGATGGAAGCGTCAAATTGGTTAAAGAATTTGCAATATTTTGCAAACAAATCCAATCAGAATCAAGTCCACCCAGAGCCTGAAATTGGGATGGATTACTCTTTTTTCAGTTCAAGCTCCCACAAAAGTGCAAACAATGGTTCCAATACCCCCACCAAGCCCCTGCCCACAAAAGGTAATAAAGATTTGCAACACTTGTTAGAGTTCTCACCCTATTCTTTGCATACCACGGATAAAGATGTATGCCGTGTGGTTTCAAATGAATAGAATGAGAGTGATTGGGCTGACCAATGTGTACTTTAGGAGCAATTTTCTATTTATTGGGGGTTTGCAATTCGCATTACGCATCCACTATTCCTCCCATGCCCTTTGATTTCCTAGTTCCCTTCCCTTTTCTGCAAGACCCCTTTGTTCGCCGCCCCCTCTCTCTCTTTCTGCCATTTCTCCCAGTGTAGACCGCATTAATAGACCCAAATGTGTATATGTATAGTGAATTGCATGCATTGTTGAAAAGCACAATTCCACTGAATTTCCTCCCAGATTTCTTTGAAGAATGGTAGACTCATCAATTCGCGGATTACTAATAGAAATTTCCATTCGGAGGAGGAGAATTATGAAGGAGATTTGGGTTTGGGGATCTGCCTCCCGAATTTCAATCTAACATGATGGCCCATATATTTTATACCTTTTCTCTTTCTTACCTATTCTACTAGGTAGTATATCTTTCCAAGAGTACTTCTTCCGAACGTGATTCAACTTCAGGACTCGATTCAATCCAATGGGGATTTGTATTTGTAATTTTGTATGGAAGGTTCAGAATAGCAATCAGGGTTTCCTGGAGCAAGGTTTTACTTGATAGTATTAGTACAATGCATGGAATACAATTGGATCTTTGAGACCTGATTCGCAAAATCGCAAATCCCATAAATTCCATGCTAAAAAGGGGGGTTCGAGAGAGAATTGTGCCGAAATCATATTGAATTTAATCCCTAATTATCTCTGGCTAAGCAGAGTACGATAATACAATACAAGATAATTCCGTTATTAAAAACTAAAATGAAAGTAGAGAATTATTTTTAATGCGATTTAAAGCTTAAAGCTTCCTGATTCCTCATTTACTAATATTTTAAAGCAAAATATATTCATTTAGTTACTACGTAGTTTTAAAACTGCGTACCTAAATCTAAACTTTTAAATTTAATAAAAAGAAGAGGAGCAAAAGTTTGGATTTCGAAGATGTTAATTATTAAATTAGTTATTATGTAACCTACATATAATGCTCGATTTTTGCTTATTCAGATCAGAGCTTATAGTTTGATATATCTGTGCAATATTACCCCTTTTAAAATGTTGACATTTTAAGAGCAAAGTTTGCAAGTTAAATAGTAGTGCTGAAATCAAGTAGATCGAGAATGATAGCCACTATCTGTATTACATGTGGAAAAGTAGCCAGTTATTTGATAGGCAAGAAGTTGAGGAGAAGCCAAGTCTGTGTATAAACTGTATACAAGTTTACTTGAGAGTTGGACCTCGTTCTATCTAATCAGATTAAATCTCTTAGTTAGTGAGCTTCGTTAAAAGGGAAGAGACCGAGAGAGGATCCTTCTTGAGACGGCATTGATTCTCATTAAGTCAGATTTTCCTCAACAACCTCTCTCCTTGAGGAGGAGAGGAAATGCGAAAAGAATCTCCCTTAATTCAGTGGTAAATTGTTTATAAAAAGAGTTGGAACAAGAAGCTTTGCATTTAAAAAATTTCCTTTTGATTTACCCCATACCTAAATTAAACCTAAGTACTCACGGTTCTTTTTACGGATTATACCAATGGATAATCAACACAAAATCCCTGCAAAATGTCAGCTCATTATTCAAGAGTGCAGCTTCTATTAATAGGATCTTTACTTTTAGAAGTCACCTCACGTCTACAATGTTCATTTCTCCATGATTTGCTTCCCCCATCTGCTCTGGCCAATCCAAATTGTTCACATTCAAGTCTCCTTTAATCCCTAGGTTTACCTCAAGGAATATTCATCTAATTTATATGTTGGTGGATGAAGCTCTAGGTCTCATGAAATTTTATATTCATTTCCTTTTACACAATTCACCTTCCTGTTAATAATGGGTTACTCGAGGTAGCAGACTTTTATTCGAATATGATGAGGATGAGAAAAGACTCTCATTTAAAAGCTATATCATAACCTGCACACGCTTATCCATAATCTTTAAAATTTAATAGAATAGGATTCATAATTTCTTAATGTTCTATACTTAACTAATCACTACTAATCAGCTTTATATAAAACTTTAAGATTTCATTCTAAAGATATTAAATTCTTAAATAAACAATCTAATATGTATGTACCATTATTAATTCATTAAATCTTTCATCTAATTAATGAAGGCTCTTTGACAAACTTAAATCTTAATGGAAGGTGCTTTAGAATTTTGTACACTTTAAAATATATCGTAAGAGATTGCGTAGGAGGAATTTGAATATGATGAGAAAAGAAGGGTCAAAGACTTGAAAGTATGCTTAAATTTCCACTCCTTTTAAGACAAATATTTTTCGTATACTTTGCCAAATTACTAACGGTGAGTATAAAAGCCTATAAAAGAGTGGAGGATCCCTTAATGACTTTTAGTCATACCTAGACCCAGAGTTTGAATGGCGTACTTTGGTGGTGAGTGTTTATTTTCATAAAATTCATAATATTTAGAGATTGGAGGGTCCCGAGAGCCCAAGCTTAATGCCCTCACTCTCCCCTGTGTCCTCCTCCTCCTCCTCCCTCCCTTTCATCACCATCAATTCACTTAAAGGACGCTTAAAAAGGCTTTGGCTCTTTGAGCCATCTCATAAATGCCCCAACTAATAATCAAATGCGTCTCGGGCCGACCCTTTCACGAGAGGAATATGAATTGGGGAAGGAGGCTTCAGGAGGTGGTCCTTTTATTAAATACTCGTAAATATAATTATGTTTTCCCATTGTGAACATTAAGGGTTCGCGGTTCGCTTTTCAATCAAATCCGTCTGTTTTATCTTCTTCAGATTATTATGGTTAGCTCCCCTCCCACACACTACATGTGCAGAGACTAGTCATCAAAGTTGGGAAATGATTATTTCATTACGGGAGGATTTTGAGGGAAGAGTATGGTTTTGAAAGTACCATTAGAGAATTCCAATTTCCCCGAGTTTGATTAGGGAATCTAAATGCATACGAATTATTATCTATTTTGGTAGATTTTGACATTTGATTTCCAATATGAATTTCTTTGATAATTCCTATTAGGTCTTATTAGCTCCCCCTCCATTCATCCCCTCCCCTCCTATATCCCCCCGAGACTTTGTTAAAAATTGCTTCCCCTTTCTTCTAGAAAGCTTGATTAATTTAGATGATGAAATTTCCCCGAATGACAAAGGATTAGATTTTCTACAATAGAATAGAAATGAGTAAAAGTCAGCCGGATGAAATGGAACAAACTTTAGATACAGAAAAAACGGGAGGAAGGAAGGATGAGCTTTTGTGTGACAAGTAGGTTAAGCTCCTAGGAATGGCTTCATTTGAACGCGAGTGTATATCACCTAAAGGAGTGATGAAAGTGAATAGTTAAAAGTCCCCCTTTCATTCTGGGAATATGAAAGAATAGAATCAAGATTGAGCGAGCCATCAGGAAATGATGTCAGGGATTCATTCTGGGATTGAATCTTGTGTATATTAGTTAAAGACCGAGTTTCGGAGAAAAATACTTTGTTTCCTTCAATCTTTCCCAATTCGAGAGAGACAAGAATGAGTCGGAGGATAATAAATGAGTTGGTTTGGAGGAGCGTGCAAATTGAGAACCGAACCTACATGCACTCTTCAACTTCTCAAGAGAAAGTGGAGCATTTTTCGGATCCGATTTCAAAGTCAAATCATGTCAGAGTGCTCGCCCTTCGGAATTCACTAATAGACAGGTTATTACCGTATGCAATGGCTAATACATTGTAAAGCGGGGTTTGATGGCAGACTGGCTCAGGAATTCTTTCAGTTGAGCGGTTCGAAATGTACAAAGATAGTTTCAACTTTTTCCTCTTCTCTGCTCATTCAAGTTAAAATGAAGCTTGACTTTATATAAATAGCATGCACACTGCTTTACAATGTAAGGTTTAACTGCTAGGAATGAAATTTGAATGGGGAGAAATACAGAGTCAGATAGTTGGAGCGAAGGTCGAATTTTAGGAAAGTTTATAGTGAGAGAAATGGAGTTTGCCCCCATTTAATATTGTAAGGAGGCGGCGAGGAGGAATGCAAAATCCGGTGAATAGGAGAGCGTGGATTTATTCATTTTATTCGCGTATACAAGAGCACTTGAGTGTATTGTAGTAGGGTAAGAGCTCGGAGAGTTTAGGTATGTTAAATATCTTTCAAAAGTTCGATTCAATCCTTTTATGGGTCGACTCATCTGCGAGAGGAGGAAACTTGTGCATGTGAAGCAAATAGGATCAAAAATCGAGTTGTAAACTTGCGAAACTTGTACGAAATTTCCAGACAATACCGAGTTATAAAAACTATTACTTGAAGCAACATTTATTTTGGACACGGCACTACATATTCAAGAAGTGTATTATGTACAGAATCAAAATATGATTCCTTCGTAAAACCAAGTGTTAAAATTTAAGTATTTGTAGTCGCAGATGAATCGTATGTAAAATAACTACATAAAGAATTCAATTTACTTGCCAGATCCCGAGATTCTTTACGAAAAATTCTTTTCTGAATATTAATGGGGAATTTTTTAGCACATTCTCTTTTAATACTCCATCAGAATTCTCTCGAATTGTCTATTCTCTCATAAAAGAAAGCTCCCTTCATCCATTACGCGATGGATAAACGAGGGATTTAAATCCCCCGTTGAACCTTTTAAACTCTGCTTCAATTTCCGTGTACTTTTTTTTGTGATTCTACGAGTAAATGGGGACCGAGAGATTATTATAAGAGCTTATTTACTTACTCTAGTTTACTCGTGGAATCCCTCTACTTTCTCTAATATTCTCAGAATTCAAATGGTTTCATCTTGAATAAGAGAGTAATTACTTATGTAAAAGCATATTCCATTTTATCCCTCGTGAAGCATGCTCTTTCTGAAATAAGGTTAACAGCCCTTTGTGCACACCGTTCCACCCATTTTGGGTATTCAACTTGAGTAATTCCCCGGCTTAAATGGCTTAAGCAAAGGTGCATTTCTTGAGAACACTTCACCGTCTTGAATCATAAGTTAACTGGCCTTATTGTGTTAAGGAGAAAGTTTAGAAACTGGATCGATATTACGTACGTTGGGAGTACAAAACATGCGAGAATGTATGTAATGAAAGTAAAAGTGTCTCTCCCAAAGGGGGGATGTGCGTATATTGTAGAAAATTGCCGAAAAGAAGCTCCACAAAAAAATCTGGGTAAGCTTAATATGCCAAGTTCCTATCTAGCCACAGCAAAAGCGGCAAAATCTCTAATCTAAAGCCTTGATCACAGTCCTTGTTGAAAGACATGGTAAGCTCCTCGCACAAAGGATTTGAGCTTGATATAGAGATATCATAGTATGCTATGTATTAAGGTAGGTATAGGAAATAAATCGATCAATCAACTAATGCTTTAAACTTTTTAGCGCAACACACAAGCTTTAGCTTAATGAGCTTAGGGTTCCAGTTCTGGAAGCGAACATGATTTAAAGGGGAATTTGTATCCACCAGAGTATAAACTCTAGGTATAAACATGCTCTTGAAAAAAAAGAGCTTGAGTTGCACAAAAATGTACCAAAAGTTTCTTGGTTATTGGAGTTTGAAGTGGTATTTATCAAAGCTTGAATTGCAATATTTGTTGCAATCTGATGCTTTTATTTGCACAAAACTTTCAAGGGTTCCGATATAGTAGACTACTGTAAATACAACTTTTTTGAGGACAAAATAAGATGTAGAAATTCGATTTTAATAAAAAACAGAATTGGGATTAGATAGGTTAGGTCTTGTTAGGATCTTCATGCTCTAGAAAAGCTGGTCAAGAAGTTGTCTCTTGTAATTTCATGAAATTGGAAAGAAGATGGGGGAAGACGTTACTTTCTGCCGTTTACATTTACCAGATAAGCAATCCAATCTGAAGCGTCTTAAAAGAATTGTTCTAACACCAATCCCAAGAACGAGAAATAGTACATATCAGTATTGACTTTGTACAATAGTATTTCTAATCCAAAGTATTCGAATGGAGGAGGGTGAGCCCCCCAGTTAGTGGAAATGGGATTCGTTCATTCCATCTCGTTTCTGATCATGTCCTATCTCATCACATCACATCATCATCATCGTTCCTCTACAATCAAAATCTCGGTATCCGAACTTGTCCCAACTCCAAATTGCTCCCCATTATGAAAGTCCAGCAGTCCGAGCTAAGCCAACTTTCACTCCTCCGCGGGGAAAGCCCTTTTAGTACGGCCGCTCATCTATCCAATGCTATCTCAATCTGCTCCGAGTTAAGCCCACATTGGATTGCTTTACTTTCTCCTCTTTCGGCTGAGATGGAATGTTGCGGTTTGATGACCCTTTTAAATCCAACACACTTTTCTACGCCTATCTTCTAATGGAATTGAGCGATACTTTCCTAATATTACTACTACGAACGTATCGTACGAATACATATAGGCCAAACGGACGGTCAGCATGTAGATAAACCATTTCTTTTCATTTCAGGAATGAAAGGGGTCTAAAAGGCCCATCCAATTCCAGGGGCTCAGACGAGTACGAGTACAACGAGGAAAAATGATCAATGGAAATATAATTCAAAAGGGGCCAGAGGGAACGCCACATTACACTCGTTATGTTAATCGATTTCCACAAATGCGAAAATGCAAAACGCCGCCTCCTCATCCTCCTCCGTTCTAATATTCAAATGCCAATTGCCGTTCATTATCATTTATCTCGGAGTTTGTAGGGAAATGTATATCCAGGTTAATGTGAATCAATATCGGGGGTCTATCTTGTCCTGTAATTTGGACCAGAAGCAAGAGAGTGGAAATGCACTTCGCGGCTCTCACCCCATTATCTATTTATGACGCTTCCATTAAAAGCCCATTTTTCCCCAGATCTCTAATCCATGCTTAAAGAGTAAAGCTAGAGAGAAAAGACATCATTTTGGAAGAGTTAAGGTAGAATTTAAAGGCATCTCAGCAATGTGTAAAGATCAATGGGTATTGGCAAATCTTTTGGGTGTGACTACAGAGTCAAAAGTCAGAGGAAAAATTTTAAAAGCTCACCTAAATGTACACCAGAGATGGGAATTCCGATGTAGATGGATGAATTCGTTTTATACCGCGAAAAAATGTCTATTAAAATTCTCTAGCTATTTAGATACACTATATATCTACGTACTTTAGATTATTCCCAAATAAAAATGCGCATTTTATGACAATGCTTCTAGACTAGTATTCATAGTAGAAATATTGGGAATTTTTATAGGGGTTCGAGTAATATATCATTACTCCCATTAGATGATCTCGATAGCGTTATAGTATTCTCAAAGCCGGAAAAAAGCATTTGCATCCGTAGGATTCATAAATAGGCCTTCCGCTCAAACTCTTAATATTTCCATTCCTACTGCCTCTGCATTTACGGCTTTATTTATGCGGCAAGCGAAAAGGAAATGCATACATAATATGAAAAAAGTATTTCAATGTTCAACTGAACTTGGGCCGAGTTCCTTACTACGGGGTAGAGTAAATAAAAATTCCAAATAGCAGGATTAATTGACGCCATTATTTCTCCCGTCTTTCCTCGAAACAATTTCAAGTTCCACTTTTGAGTATACTTACACAGTAGTAAATATCGCTACAGTTTTGCCAATTATTCTTTTTGCTCCTTTGTCTTTAGGCGAGTTTTTTTGCCAATGTATCTCTCTTGCTCTCTTGTACTGTTTGTATACTTCTTCTTCTTCTGAGGAAGGATGGCGGGGTTGGCAAAAGTACAAAAGTTTGATAAAATTATCCCTGTTTGCCAAAAGAGATTCGGTCGGCTTTGAAAGAGAGCTTCAGAAGACTCAACCCTTTCTGATGATGATGATCGTACTCATTCCCCGAATGCATTGTAAAAGGGGGAAGCGGAAGCCCCTATATGACTATACTATTCTTATTCTTATTGCACACATATTCCCATATCTTGGTATTTCCTCCCATCGATTTTACAAGAATAAATAGGCCAAAAAGGGGGAAGGTAGCGGGGGTTTGCTACCTAGTACGGACAATCGCGGGTATTACAGATACAGGAGCTCAAAGAAACTCTAACCTAATCTTTGGATGAGGGGACGGAGCTCTTTCATTTTTCTAGGAGAAGTCTTACGTAAATACAGCCTCGCAGCAAAGGCTAGAAGCCCATAAAAACTCACGAATTTAAATGAAGGGATTAAAGCCCCCGAGTTCCCTCAAAGGGCCGCCAATTCTCATATGTATTTTCTTAGACTTTCCTCCTCCTCCTTCTTCTTTGCTCCTCGATCACATTTATCCATAGACCTATCGAAGAGAACCTTCTCTGTAGTAGAGAGAGAACAAAGAGATTTTCCAGCGAGTGCCTTTGCAAATAACTAGCTCTATCCGTAAGAGTTTAGCTTGAGCGAATGGGATGGTAAAAGCCTGCTTTTTGAGGGAGACGTGCTCTACTCCCTATTTTCTTTAAGAGAGCTCCACGACTGGTCCCTGGATTGAGGCGGCTAAAGGATTGGGATTCGAGAGTTGAGCTTATAAATGCAAAAGCACAGGATTTGGATATTCCGGGGGAAAGCGAGGGAAAGGAAGAGGTAATAGAATTTTTTAAGAGCACAAAGAAAAGAAGCCATATCAGTTATGCTACGGTCTACTACGCTTTCAATCCCAATAGAAAAACATTGTAGTAGAATTGTGAAACTATTTGTGTGTATGTGTACGAGTGTGAGCCCACTTGGAAGAAGACAAGTGCTAATGCAAATAGTCGAAACTTGTCCAATCCAAATGTGTGTCATTCCTTTTATACGGATAGGACTCTAAGGCGGAGGAGTTTAAGTACTCTGTTTATATCCCGAATTGTAATTCCGAGGGCGGTCTCTAAGAGCATATTCGTCATTAGTTAAAGTTGGCATGAGGAGCTCTGCTAGTAGTAGTAGTACGGATAGTAGACACAAAGGAGCTTTGCAGAAATTTGCAAAATCTACCCAAAGAAATTCCCCCAACGGGACTCGTATGATAAAATCTTATCTTGAACTCCTAGTAGGAGTTGGAGTTGGACTGGAGCTAAAAGGCATATATGGCCGCCTCGGAAGTAACCTGAAAAGAGATTTACCGACCTTCCTAAACTATAAAATGAGGGGGCTCCATATAAGAATGTATAGACCCATATCTGCTCCGAGAAACAAATACACGTACTCTGTATTTACTATCGGGGAGACTTAAGTCTTCCCAGCAGAGATACATTTCTTTCCTTGACTCTTCGGAGCACTTTTGACCATTAAACTCCCCAGCACTGGCATATCTTGGTCAGGAGTAGAGGAGCGCCCATTTAATCGACCTAAATCCTTCAACCTCTTCACTACCCAAGATATGCCCCATATACAAGTATAGAGAAATTGGAGAAACAAAAGAATAAATGTGCAAAATCTGTATTCCACCTACGTCTAATTTTATATACAATACATAAGTCGATGCAACAAATGCACCTAATACTACAAGGGTGAGGAGAAATGTGCAAAGATATAGGTAGAATTTTACTTCCTCATAAAACCTGGCAGGCTGGCACTTTCCTGATTAGAATCTCGAGAAGAAGCATGAGATTACTCCCAGTTAATTGCAACTAAATTGAGCTCTGGTAGTTATTTGCTGGAAATAATATCTTAGACCTCGCGGTATTTCCCACGAGTCCTTAACCCCTCACCTTTACATTCCTGGGCAAATACGAATACCATACATATCTAGTGGTTAATTTGAGTGACAATCTGATCCAATAAAAATAAAATCAAAAGATGGATTATTGACGCAATTCAATTACTTAATAGGTCGGTCTCGATTCGTACACTAATGATTGCGATATGTGCTCGTGATATATTGCAGTTCATTTCTTCTATTTAATCTTAATCAAAGCTCGATCCCATTTAATAAATCAGGGCTCACTCAATCATAAATCCTAGACCTAGATATATTCGCGCAAAAATATATTTATCTCAAAAAGGAAATATGATGATCTGTGAGATCTTTTTGAACCATTCAAAAATAGATAATAAAGAATATTGGGCTAGAGATCAAATGGGTTTCAAAATCAAAACTTTTCCGCTCACTCGCGAATGACATGGATCCTCTGAAGTCTGGTTCCGACAATAGACCGCGAAGAAAAAAGATATAAATCTTGGTTTCGCTCTGAATCTGACTCTTCAAAAGGAGAAAGTTTTTT
>JAAZTK010002399.1:0-11340 GCA_036507255.1 Megalothorax incertus | reverse complement strand
TGTTTTTACCCAGATTTTTTGTCCCCACTTCTAACTAAGGATAAATATAGCAGTAAACTCGTAAAAACCCCCATTTATGAGCGGTTTTTTTCTTGGCTTGGAACTTCATAAACCATGCATTACTGATCCTGCAAGTAATCCCTGAGGAAGCCAATTACGCAATCATAATCTCATTCTCGGCGAAATGAAAAGTACTACTGCGAGTACGAGTAAAACTGGTTGTACGCAAGAGATAAATTAGATTTATTTCGTAAAAATTTTACAACCTATGAAAAGGATACTTTTTTGTACGTTAACATCTGTAAGAAATTCACTCTCGGTTTTAAGACTGAATCTTCCGTTCGTTCAGGTTCAGGTATCCCCGACTATCTTCGAACCCATTTACTTAAACCTTTAAAAATTTCATTTCATTTACTACCTATCTCTTGGTATATATGTACACTTGTATTAGTATTCCGTCTAAAATTTAGGGCAATGAGAATTTCCTAAAGTCTATCGTAAAAGGTTTTTATAGCTAAAGTCAAGATATGTGCCTATTCAAATGGTATTTACATTTTATGTGAGTATTTAAAAAAATCAGACTTTCATTTACATAAAATATAAAATAGACGCACTTAATTATATAGGGCTATACATACATATTATATACAAATGTTTATTATACAGATTATTATGTAGTTTAAATATTAATTGATTCCGTTGAATTAGGTGAACTCGTCTGCTCTACCCAAACAGATACCCTCGCGTTAACTGAATTCTTATTGATATCCGTCTCCAGGCCATAGCTCTTGAGGATTTTGAGGGATTGATGCCTTATACTCTTCCTATTATCCGCCGAAGATCTGTAAGATTGTCTATTTTTGGTTGAGACTGATTCTTTCCGCTCGACTCCATTAATTGGAGAAATAATTGCTCCTTTATTAATCCAAGGATCCTTCAAATATTTCTGGACTTCTCTCACTTCGCTCCTCATGCTTGGTTTTGGCTCTAGAAGCCTCTTGAATAGGCGAAGTAGCCTGCGAAATTCCGTAAAAAAATTAATACTCTTCGTAGTTTTTAAAAATGTGCTTCATACCTGGGTGTAAAGGGTTTAAATTGCGGGGGAATCTTGAGATTTTTCTTCCTAAGCCATTTGGTGTACTGGTTATAATTTGGATCCGTAATATCAGCAATTGCGAAAGGAGCTTCTCCAGTTAGTAGAAGAAATATAATGATTCCAACTTGCCAACAATCTGCATAATTATACTAATTTATAATTATGCCAATGGTATTATTTGAAATTCTTTACCTTGCCAGAAATCGCAATAATATTTCTCATATAGGAGCAATTGACATATCTCAGGAGGGGAGAAAGGAATCCAAGTTTGATTGGTCTTTGTCACAAGCGTCCCCTTCTTCATCGTGAGCCCAAAATCGCACACTTTTATAAGGATATTCTCAAGCCGTAGGTGATTTTTTGAATACGAGAAGATTCTCCAGTTTGATATCTCGATGAACAAGATTATGAGAGTGAATAAACTCAAGTGCTGAGGTAAGTTGTCCTGAAATAAGCTTGACCGTTTCTTCGGGGAGTCCACCCTTTTTTACAAATCGAGATAGGTCTCCAAATGGGGCAAATTCTTGGACAAAGACGTAGTCATTATTGAAATAAAATGCCACATTGAATATTTTGACAATATTCTGATGAGGACTGAGGAAATAATTGTAATTTAATTCCCGTTTAAAATCCTCAAATGTTGAAACTTCTGAATGAATTGCTTTTAGGACAAGCTTCTCTTCCCCTTTTTTAACGAGTAGGACTTTTGCAAAGCAGCCCTCGGCCAGTGTTTTGAGGACTTCAAACTCATCAGTGAGGTCAGTTAAGGGAAGGCAATCTGAAGAGTTTTTGAGATTTGAGAGCGGAGATGGAGATTTTTCTTTCCTCTTCGTCTTTAGAATAGCCATTTTTGAATGGTATCTTCAAAGTTTAAATTAATTGAATAACGAAGAATGAAGTAAAAGTGTTCTCTTGAGTTGATAAATATGCGTAAAGTGTTTGTAGAAGGTTTGCAATGTGCCAATGCACTGATGATGAGCATCAACAAACCCGGGTGCTTTTATAGCCTCGGGTTTCGGGGGAATCTCTGACTAACTGGGTATTGCAGTAAATAGGAAATAGGAGCATGAGCTAAGAGGCTTAAGCAAAGACACTTGTTGAATGGGGAGGATCTAGCAATTGGGTATTTACCAGGATTAGAACTATCAGACACTCCGGCTTCTGGCTCCCAAAGCTCATACAATGATTAAAGGATTATTCTTTAGCTGGGATATCCCATTGAATAATCCACTCATCTTGGTAGAGGAGAAGATATATGAAAATTGTATCATCTAGGATAGAATGAGTTTAAAAATAGCATTTCTCTCATTCGTTCTTGCAATATTGTATAGGGAGAAAGCAGAGATATGGGTTAGATACATTTTGTTACTTTGTCTTATTCTTTGAAGAGTTTATATTTTTTTAAGATCTCATTTGAACTCTTTAGAATAGATGCCTTTCCAAGAAGCAAGATTCATAGAAAAGTTAATTGGTTGAGAGCGATTACTCGCGGCTTCCAAAATTCAAATATATATCCCTCCTTACTCGAAATTACACGGGTATTACTACTAGATCTATGTATTTCCCTATCTATTATACCTACGTCCTACGTCAGTAATATACGGATATTGGTAGTACCCTACCATTGATATGGTATTAGGAAATGCCCAAAATTTAATACTAGTTTTATAAAAATTTCCTGGAACGCAATGATTTTATTACCTAAATTATTTCCTTTGAGTTCATCATGCCTATCTAAATTTGTATAGTAATAGGCTAACAGCTAATTTATTTATCTTTAGAACGTAGTATCAAGCTTGGAATTTTGTATAAATAATGAACCTGTTTTAAAGGAAATAATCATCAAAATAGACTGCATATTTTCAATTTGAAAAAAAGTCCAAAAAGTGGGTCAGCAGTAAAAAGGAAGAGAGGATGGGAAAGGAATCCAGACCGGGAGAATTCTAGAGAAGACAATACTCGTAAAACTCGAGTATGAGATAAAGTCTGTGTTCCTTTTTGGCTCAAGAGAATAAGAAACCCCATAGCCCCAAAAAATTGATTGACAGTCTTATTATCTGTCTATCGACAACACCCGGGTGTATCAGGATTCTGTAGTGTGTACCGTATACCTTATACTTTTTAAATACAAAAACTTGCATCCACACTTTACAGATCTCTGGACAAATACTCTACTCTAAGATTAAGGAAAGTATATTTAACTTGTGCCAAATAAGTAGGTTTGAAACACCCAACCATTCCCTTTCACTTTCGAGCTCCTCCTGTCTAAAACTAAACAATCAATCTAGCCTCATCTACAAATCTATTATTACTGGCCCCACTTCACCTAGTATTTATGCTTGACTAGAGTTACTCAACTTTGTTTTCCCTCGGACTTAAAAAAGGGCTCCTCAGTGGAGTATCTATCAGATCTCTTCAAATTAACTGGGGCAAATCGTAGAAGGAGGGGATCCCACTTTGTAAAATCCAGATCTTTCAACTTTAATCTTTAACAATTCTATCTTTAGCTTGAAAAATTAATATTTACATTGTTAAATTTAGATATTTTTTGACAGATTCATGGGTAAAACCGTAAAAGTGAAACAGATCCGATCTCACTGTTTTAAACCTCGGGATCTCTCTCGATCCAACCCCAGGGTGTCGAATATGGTTCAATGCTACCCCTATCCATGTCAAATTTGTCAGGGGTTGTCAATACTTATTTGCTAAGGAGCTATAGGTTAGTAGATTGGGCTAATAATATTTGTTTTTCGAGTCTGTGACCCTTGAGAGCGGCCTATTATCATCCCATGCTGAGATTCGTGCTACTTTGTCTTCGGAATTGCGTACTTAAAAACCTTTTCAATCACCGATTTTAAATTTTAAAGGATTCCAAAGTCGAAAAAGATGTTTAGGACTTTAGATTGAGGTTTATGTTAAAAGGACATTGACAATATAATTGCAATACACTACTCTTCAATAAAAATTGGGATGGGAGTGTGTTTATTTACGGCCAGTCACATATTTACTAGTATTTACTTTCAGAAATCAAGTCTATTTAGAAATGCTTTCACACTCGTCAGTTAAAAACCTGCTGGCTCAACAAATAAACGTCTCCGAAACCCGTAAAAAATGGAGTAAAAGGGAGAGTTAAAGATACTTTTAGCACCTACAAAATCATAAAGAAAGAAGCAGTTATTTTAAACACTAAATTGTTACATAATAAATGCTTTACCTAGTTTCTTTTTTCTATAAATACCCCTTTAATATATTTATCCTGCATAAACATAGCTCAAAATATTTCTGGAGGAATTTGTTGAGAAAGCCCAATGCCCTAAAAGTAGATTGCTTACATAATATTAATATTTGTAGTTTAGTATACAATGTCTCGAGTTATGAATGAATTTTGTTCAACTGTAAATATTTCTTATGAGAAGCAATATCTGAATAAATTGCAAATGTCATATGTCGATGTACCCTACAGCTACGGATGATATTTGGAGCAAACTGTCGAGAAGAATGAAGATGAAATCTGTAACTTTTTCGGCTGATTTGTATCGTTTAAAAAAGCAATAAATCAATGTAGATCAGAGGAAGGGGTGATTCGCTTAAAAAACATCTCATAAAAGAGAAATGGACTGCTCATTATGTCATACGGTTACCCGTTTCACCCGAGCTAAATCCGCAAATTGGCATATGGGGGGAGTTCGTTAAACTCTAATAACAAAGCGCCCGAGTTCTACTTGGAACATTGCAAGACGGAATAGTTGAAGAAAAGGTGTTTCCTTTCCTCATCTTTGCCGATCTCATCTCTTGTCTTTTGCCGATATATTTATAGCTTATATTTTGAGCATATTTTTATGATTATTGAATATGGATGAAGATGCTGAGGCTGGCGAGTTTGTTGATGACTAGGAAAAACTATTAATCTAAGTCTGTGTGTTCTCTCGTGCTTGGGCTTGGCGGAACGGAGCTTGGACATTTGGCGTTTGTATCCTTTCCAAAGTATACCTAGCCTATAGCATCTGCCAAATACCTTGCCACGAGGAAATACAAGTAAGTATGCCGCCAATATGACGAAGGTTTGGATTCTCAGCAATTGACAAGTCAACAGGGCGAGTAAAAGGGGGCAGACCGATGCTATGAAATTGAGGGCAAATGAGCCGATTGGAAATTCTTCCGGATTAGGATTTTGGAGCAAAAATGCGGAAGGCATCCACGATACTTAAATTTATATGATAAATCCATTCTAATAACTATTAGGTATACGATAAGCATGATCCCGATCACTATCAGTAAAGAAAACAAAATACAGGTACGAAATAGTTCCTTATTCCATATTTTATTTATTTATGATAGATTTTTTTGAAAATCCTAACAGTACAAAAACTTGAGATGGTTAAAAAAATTAGGTAATCCGTCGTAGATTTATGAGATGTTTCGATTAAAGAGCCCTTAAACGTTACATACTCCCAAATCCAATAAATATAGCGTTAGATTATGCAAGAGTGGGAGAACCTTCCCGAGGAGTATAGGTATGTAGTAGTAGGTACTTATTTCATATAGGGTATACTTATATAGCTTAATATTAACCTAGTTAATAAATAATCCTATTTCAAAATACAAATACAAAAATTAATTATATAGAGTAGTATTAAAAATATTAAAAACAATTAATCTCTTCATATTCATATTATCCGTGAATGGTAAATGAGTCTTCTACTACGATATTTTTTATAGGAAGAGGACAAAAAGTTAAAACACTGATAGAAGTCTCAAATCTCGTTATAATTTTGCTCCGGTAAAGAGAACATGATCGAGTAACAATTTTAAAATCTACGATCTAACCATTTAAACATGAATGTGAAATAATACTAACGTCAAGTTACTTTTAAAGTAAAGCCAACGGCAGAACACATTATAAGAGATTTCATTAGAATCTACATGATCTAGCACAAGTAGGTATAATATAGATAATATTATTTAAATCAAACCTAGAGTTTAGTAACAAATCTATTTCGCTATTAAATTCGACTCAAAACAAAGTCATTAATCATTATAGTCATTTACATAAAATATGTTTAAATTGTAACAATTTGGTTGAACTGTATATAATATTTTGAAATTTTAATTGGAAGTACCAAAATAATGGAATGTATTTTTTAAAAGTCCACCTTTATGTGGCCGTAGGTTTGAAGGGAGGATAATATTATGTAAACAAACCACAACGAAAACAAAATCCCTCCTGAAATATACTTTGGAATTGTAGGTCCACCGAGTTCAGCATTTCCGAAATAAGCAGAATATCTTCGCACCATAAGAAGCGATAATCTGAATAAAGAAAAATTATTAGCTGAAGATGATTGTAAAATAATACAATAATATAGGTAATTTATCATACCCAATAAACGCCACGGTAGAGTAAACTATAACGCTGAATCCGAGGCTCCCAGACGGTACCTCAAATTCCCCACCCTGCGCCGTCCAATAAACTGCTGCTAAAACCCAAGGAAGTCCCAAACCCAAAAATACCTATGATTTAATTATGGAAAAAAAGAAATATTAAATCGGAAATTAATTGTAATTTGAACTTACATTAACCGAATTCGATCCAGTCACATTTCCAATGGCATTGTCTGCGTGTTTTTCCATAAGACAAGCGGTCTTACTCGCAAAAAGATCCGGCAAACTTGTTCCAAGTGCAACAAAAGTAATTGCAGTTACTGTATCGTGAAGTCCAATTAGGCATCCGAAAATTGATGCGAGATCTCCAACTACAGCTGTTAAAACTCCTATAACGGCAAGAGATGTAAAGAAACAAAGCCATCCGCCACATATCGAGGGAGGAGGGATAAGCGAGAAGATGGTTTTCCAGCCAAATGTGATAAAATGGAATACATAATCAAATTTTCCAGCTTCCTCAATATTTCCACCGTTGACCATGAATGCATCTTGTATTTGTGACGCCCTAGGAAGTTATATGACCAATTAATACTTATAATATGATTTAATTATATAACGGCTATATGATATGTACCAAGTCTCGTGGTGGACTGTCATGTTCTTCAAATTTTGGGTGGTCATTGCCATCATTCGGGAAAGCATGTTATCAAATTCATCATCATTGGAAATGGTGACAGAGACTTTTGAAATCCTTCCCAATTTTGCACCCCCACTCGGCTCAAATATTTCCACCTACAGATCAAAGAGTAAAAATTAATTACTCAAACCCTTTAAGACTCAAATGCAATACTTACTTCAAAGCATTCGTCCCTTTCTGGTTTCAGGTCATTCACAATAGGGATCTCAATGCATTTAAGAATTTCTCCATGTTTGAATTCCAGTACGCCTTCTCCCCCTTGAAAATCTTTCCCATCTTTGGCAGTTTCCTCAAGAGTTTTCCATTTTACTGTAATTTCTCCGTCCGCACCTAAAGAATACGGATGAAATATGGCAAAATTACTTGAATTGCTTGATTCGAATATGGCTAAAAACTTTTCCTAACCGTTTACTCGCTCAACTTCTAGAGCTGCAAACTTGCAAGATTCTTTCACAAGAACTCCCCTACGCTTGAATTGTAGGGTTCCAGGCTCATCATCGTTTAAAATAACAATTTCCATTATGGGAAGTTTTCCTAGCCCCACATCCCTCCGTTTGTACCCTTCGTCAAGTATGGTTAATCGAAGGAAAAATTCCTCGTCGGGCTTAAATGTGAACGTAGTAAGGAAATGTCAGTCAATTTATTCAAATAAAATGTTAATTCAATTTAATTCAATTTAAAATACCTCCCATTGGTTATCCTGAAATAATATTTTTAATTCAATTATTATTTTTCATATTAATTATATTATATAGGTAAGTATAAATTATTTACTCACGTCAATGATATTGACCAACACCTCGCGATCCTTTGTATAAGGTCCAAATGTCAAGATCTCGTTGACCGGAAGATAATCGCTGCCTGAAATCCATACGTTATTACTTATTAGTACGCAAATAATATATGAATGTTCACTTTATTACCAGCTTTAGCAGACCCATCAAATGATTCAACTTTCACTCGGACCGTATTGTCCATCTTTCCATGCCGGAGAACGGTCACCGGGAACTTGCCAACATTTTCAAGGCATGCAAAAGATGCAGTAGAGAATTCAATGATGGCTTTACTCTCGTCGGCAGCCGACATGTCACTTGGTACAGGTCTATAAAATAAAATGTCCATTATATGCTGCACAATATAGGGAAATCAAATTATATGATGTTTAAATTACCCAATGTCCGGAACGTCTGGATGGGAATTTATAGTGTCGTAAACTTCTTGAAGCTTCTCGCTAAGAGCGGGTTGGATTTTCCTACTTCCGGCCATTCCTCTCACCGCTCCGATCTATAAAATTAATCATTTCATTAAAAATGATGCATTATACAGATAAGTCATCCTAATATATGTATGGCATTTACTCGGTACCACATCCTGGATTTTGGTTGTTCATCAATCAATCTGGAATTCAATTATAGTATGACATATTAGGCCCTTAATCTAAATGAACATGATAAATTTGTCCTCACTTTGTTGCCGCCAGAAGGGCTGCATCGGAGTCAGATAGATTGAACCGTTGCAAATCCTTATAAAAGTCGATCACGCCTTCTTTGTTCAATTCCCCATTTGCGTAAAACATTTTATGTTTAGTGCTTATCATTGCATCGCCTATAATTTGGTGAAATGAACCAAACAAAGGAAAAAAAACCAAATCAAAAAATGAAAACAAACAAATGAACACAACAAATCATTGCAAAATGATAAGCTTTTAAATACAAATCTCAAAATATGCTTGGCAAGCAGATATATTATATGAAGTATAAAATAAAATAACGTTACACAAATAAGGCATAAAAACGAAATATAAGAACAAACATATAAAAAAGCAATCGTCAAAAGAAATGTACATGGAATACGAATTTAAAATAAAGAATGTCGAAGAATTCATAAAATATATGAATCTATTTCTAAAAATTAAGGATATTTAGGCAATTAATTCCACCTGAGTCAGGTCTTCCACCGCCTGCCTTTCCATTTCCAACTTTAGCAGCATAAATATAAAAGAGCGTGAGTAAATATTAAGACATTTAAGAAAGCTTTTTGAAATGATTAAAATCATTTGCAATTTAAATCGTCATTATTAATATTATACTGTTTGAGTATGCAGAGCATACAAGGTGCTTATAAATAGCTTTAAATTAGCGGGCAAGCGAGTGTAAATCCTAAGCTTTATCTGTATAACACCTTACATTTAAGACTGACAATGTATATTCACACTCTGATAAGATAGGCAATTCTTATTTTTAAGCATTACATCATAGGACACTTCAACAAAGAGGAAATGAGGCATTTTAGAATGCCAAATTTAACATAAATACTCTATAAATAAATTAAAGCATCATAATGGAGATTAGGCATACTTAAAAGGCACGTTTAAATACTTATAGTACAAAGTATTGTACTAATTTAGTATTTTATTTGTATGAATTAAAGCACAATTGACACTTAATTTGAAGTAGTATAAAACTTACGACAGAAGACGAAGGTTTGAGTTATTTATGTACAGACAACAAAAGGTGTGGGGGGACTTACGACAACGTCAAAAGAGAGTCAAAACTCAACGTCAATGTTAACGGAAAATTTGCTTGTCAGTAGAAGACAGTAGAGCAAATTTAAGAGGGAGAGGAAGTTGCTCCAAGATCTTGACATACATAAGCGAGCGTCGCTTGCAGTTTAGTTACACCCTTCTCGCAAACAAACAATCGGATAGAATGAGTTTTCCAAAAGACACGCGTCTTTTGAAACCGTTTTAAATAAAATTCCGAATTGATGCGAGAAGGGTCTACTGAGTTAAGCCCAAGCTTAAAAAGGAAATCATCGACTTACACTCACCCCCCTGAGTACCATTCCCTAATTCAATTTGCTGATCGGAGACAACGGGTCTCTTTCCAAATTTCCAATCCCGATCAGCCCACCACGCCAAAAGTACAAGGATCGGGAAGAATAAGAGGGTTAGGATTGCTTCCCATAACTGAAAGTCAATTATTATTTATTAGAGTAATGAATTGAATTTAGGGTTCATATTAAAATATATTACCTCCACGACATTTGGGGAAATCAGCATTAAAACCACAAGGAGCCAAATATAAGCGAACAGGGAAAAAATACTGGTCACACCAAACACCTGAAAGGAGAAATAAAAAGAAAGACCCATCAATCATAATTGTATGCACGCAAGGACTCTTTACTGCACTCCATTTCCACCCAAAAGTCAAATATATATCGTTATTCCGCTTTACCTTTATGTATTTTATAGTTCGGACCTCCCCATTTGGAATTGCAATGATACAAACGCCAGCAATGGCCAAAAGGTTGAAAGCTGCGGATACGAAATGTATATTATAAATTAAGGGCAAGTAACAAGGGGTTAGGTTAGATTACCTGCGCTCCCGACAATAGTACCTTTATTGCACAAAAGTTTAACCATTAATTAGAGGGGGTTCATTAGCCTTTTCCCATTGTTATTTCAACTTACCCGGCCCCAAGTCTCCAGCTACAAAGTTATTCCCTACAATCTCAATTATCGATAGAAGAATCTCAGGTGCACTGCTGCCCAAAGCCATTAAAGTTAGATTTGCCACTATATAGGTTTAAATGATTCAAAATTAATTAAGCGTATCATTCAAAATTACTCTGTTTTTAAATACCTGTATCATTCCACACTTTAATCTCAACAAAGTCAGGCTCATCTTTCCCCGATGAGATTTGAATCTATATATATATAGATCATTATTTATTAGGATATTAACATACTGCATATAAAACATTGTACCTTTCTAGTTTTGCTAGTAATTTTTTCAATCGCACTGAAAAAAATTTGCAAAATAGTCATATTTCAATCATGTCATGGACGGATTCTTATCTAAAAAATCTACCTCATGAAAATGTCAGCCACGATAGCCACACCGGCAAATGAGTAGAGTAAACCTAATGAGCAATGCATATTTAAAGAACCGGAACATTTCCAAATCTAATCTAATCCTAAGAATTGACAGGATTGACACATACCTATAAGATAGAGTGTTGCTCTGCTACCTACATGTACAACACAAAAAAATGGTTCCAATTTTGATTAGAATTTATCTAGCTTCATCTCAATTTGAAATTATGTAGAGCATAAATAAATGGTTTTCATATATTTTTACCTCGACTCCAACTTGCTTCATGT
>JAAZTK010002398.1:0-11340 GCA_036507255.1 Megalothorax incertus | reverse complement strand
GTTACAATCAGGATTGATGAAAGCGAATTGAGCAAGTATCTCGAGTAGGTAAAGTATATTATTGTCTCTGTTCCAATTGTCCAGACTAGTAAAACTTTCCGTCCATAATCTCACAATATTCCTTTCAGATGTATTAAATCTACAAAAGATATAAATTGTAGTTGTATTAATTTTTCTATCTTATTAATTAGTAAATCTCCAACCTGACAGCGTTGTGGAATTGACTTTGAATCATTTCTCCGAGTAATTTTGTAAAAACTCCAGGGGCATCGAGAGCAATTAAATTCTTTGCCATTTGCATATACGTTTTATCTGCGGCCAAGAAGTTTTTGAGAATCTTTTGAAACCTACAAAATTAAAAATTATTAACAATTTTTTTAAAATGTCAAATTCTTAAACTTACTTTTCATTTTTTACAAGCTCTTCTTTTGAACCAACAAATAAAGGGACAATGAAAAAAAGAACGTGTATCACAGCTTCAAACTTTGAATTTGCCAAAAGTATTTCGAGAAGGTCAAATCCAGACGAACAGAGGATAGGTAGGGAATGACCCAATGGAGTTATTAATAATGCTACATATGCACCATATGGATTCTTCTCATCAACAGCCCTTTTCAAGTGGTTCATTTCAGGATGGCTTTCAAAGGTGGGTAAATGCTGCAATTAAACCACACACAAATTAGACGCGTCATTGAAGCGTAGTTATTTAATTTAAAATCATTTTCAATATACCCGAAGAATTTTAGTAAAGCTGAACTCATCCAAGTTTTGATCAAATCCATGCAAATGCAATCGAGGTAGAATCTCATAGATCCAAGTAGAGAAATTCATATCATTTGAACGGGTAGCAATTTCCTGGACTTGCCTTACACTCTCACTCAAAAGATTTTGGCTCTTATCCCATTTTAAAGATGCTTCCAGAACTAGGAGTGCAACCTAGAATGAAAATCAAGGATTAGAAATATCAATTCATTTTGAAAAACATCGATTTTACCTTGAAATGGTATTTCTGAGGAAGAAAGAGCTTGTTATCTTCAAAATCCCAATTAATAGACTGTAGTATGAAGCGACAGACTTGATTCTCTACGGTGTACGTATTAAAATCGAGAAGCCAGTGCGAGAGCAATTGGAAATCTTGATCCGTGGGCTTCCAGCCTTGAAATGACAAATCTTTTAGCAGGAAAATTGACATCTGAAATAAAATACAACCAAATATTGGTATGTAAGTATAATATTAGTATTGTAGTAAATTGCAAAATACGGATACTGCCTTTTTCAACCTTTTCAAGAACATCAATCTTCTGCTTGATTATATGAATCAGGATAGAGATCAAATGTGGGTATTTGGATGTCATGTTACTCAAAAGATCTCTTGCAATTTTTGAGTATGTGGCTTTTGTAATTTGGCTGAGAAATCCAATCTAAAATATAAGGGCAAAGATTAAAACGTATTACATTTTAAAATAAAATTATGAACCTGGAAAAGATGCAATGCAACAGTCTTCAGAAATCTCCGATCTTCCTTACTCCTAGCCATCGACATATTTGCCATTACAGTCAATAAATAGAGTGCATCGGATTCATTCATTGCTATTAGCTCATGCTGGAATTCAAGGGAGATATCTTCATGTCCATCATCCGTCCATTTGGTTAAAAATGAATAGATTCTCCAAAGGGTCTCAGAAGAAACAAAATGAAATGGAGCTCCTGCAAGACTGCAATTGGAAATCCAAGTTAAATTAGTATTCGAAATTTGAATATTAATCATACAAAAAAACTTACAATTGAAGAGTTCCAATATTCTTTCCTTCAATCAGAGTACAAGCCATTTTTCCGAAAAAGCTATCATACTCTACAGAAAGCTGGCTTGATGACTCTGAATCCTCTGAACATTTCGCCTCAAAATAATTCTCAACATGCTCAGTTACATATTGCGAAACATGTAGGATTAACCTTCCAATTATTTTGATCAGTCTTTGGTATCTAAAAAATTTAAAGAAACATTTAGATTATTTTTTTTAATGCGAGTTTTTTAATTTACCTATCAGTATAATAAGTCGTGAGTCCGCTTCCCAGTAAGTTGACTAATTGGGTGGATAATGCAAGCAGCTTTAGAATTGAATGACTCGAACTTAATGACACATCGTAAAAATCTGATTCGGATCCATCCAGGCGCGTAATGAATAGGATTCTTCGAAATATTTGTTCAAAAGGGACCTAATGAAACCAAAACATTGAAATAAAAGATGTTATTAGTCTTTTAGGTAGTCATTGAATAAAATAGTTCAAATTGAACCTGTTGGAGTAAAGCTACGAGATCAGAATCTTTGAAAAATGTTATATCCTCCGGCTCATCTTCGCCATCCGAGTCTAAAATACATACAAATTAGGTATGCGCTAGTTAGTAATATTCTAAATATCATAGCGTCTTTAACTTACCGATAATCACCCATTGATTACGGGATTCAGATTTAGCAACTTCCAAATTTGGCTTATAATTCCGAGTTAAAAATGCATCCCGTTTGAGTACTGGTTTCAAAATAATCGAGAGAAGGCAGAGGCAATGATCCAAATGAATATGACCAAAAGATCCAGAGTAATCTTCAATTGAGGTAGGAATAGGAAGAGTAGGAACTTGAATAAGTGGGGAAGCCCATTTGGAAATAGACCCAGGAGGACATCGAAGAATATGATTGAGAAGAAAGTAGTGATCCTCTAATTTGGCTATCCTCAGGAGTAGAGAGCCACATCTCTTACTCCATTCTTGGCAATCTTTGAGGAAATCAGGTTGAATCAGTGTGCAGGGTCTTCGTATAAAACTGAATAGAGTTGAAATTGACAATTTCAGAAGATTAGCCGCATTAAAAATCTCTTGATTTGGATAATCCGAGAGATATCCTCCAATCTCGGAATGGGATAGGGAGATATGATGAAAAGATTTGTAGAAAAAGTGTTCAATCTGTGTTTTGCAGAGCTTGATTGAATAGGCATAAAGTGAGAATGAATCTTGGACAAGGTCTTTCATTTCACAAAGGGATTTTGCGAGTGAACCATGAGTTTTTTGGTTAAAATGAGCCGTATGAATTTGATGAGTTGCAATCACATTATTTTTGTCCAGACATTGGACCGATTTGGATAGAACTTTGGTTGAATGACTCCAAATATTCTTTTCATGTTCTTGGCATTGGGATTTGAGGGAATTCAGAGATTTCTCACAACCCGCTAGTTGATTAGAAGCTCGAGAGTAATTGCACAAAAGTTCATAAAGCTCAAAACCCTCGTATGAAGCGAGTAAATGAGTCTCGCAAAAGACTTCGACATTCCCCATTACATTCTCAAGCAGGTAATTGTTGTATAGTGTTTTGAGCTGGATAGAATTTAAAGGTTCTGGCTTTGGAATCTCTTTAATCTTTTCTTTCGTTCCATATCTGTCTTCGAATTCTTCAGCTTCTTCTTGGGCTGTTATCTCTTTCAGCATATTTAATGGATACAGATGGGTTTGAGCGAGAGAGGTTTTAGATTGAAGGCTGTAGAAATCCCCAGACTCCAGACTATTGGAAGGTGCTGTTGGTTCTTCATTGAGGATTGTTAGAGCCTCCTCACAGGGATCCAATTCCACATTATTAGATTGAGGTGATTCTTCAATAACGTTATTTAAAAGTTGGAGATCAGGAGCTGCTGCTTCCTCCTTTTTGGAAGACTCCCCCTCCTCCTCTCCAATAAAACAATATTCATTAGCGAGATTTGGACTAATTGGACTCTCTATTTTGACTTCAACCTCGTTGCAAGTGGAAATGGAAGGATCTTCAATATGATCAATTGCCAAAGATGAAAGTAATTCCTTTTCAGCGACTTCCTCGACATCTTCTTCTGGAACTAGCACATCTTCAAGTGCTGAGCTTGAAGGTGCTGATTCTTTCTCTTCGACTTTTTCTGCTGAAATAACCTGTGAGCAATCAAGTAAAAATTAATTAAAAGTAAAACCTGATTTATTAAATTTGATTTGATGAATACGAAATTATTAAATTTATTAAAACAAGAAGATGCTAATTCAAGTGCAAATTGAATATAAAATTTTGACTTTCTGGTAGGCCAAGGACAATTATTTTAAAATAATTTTAATAATAATTACCTTCTTCTTTCTGGATTTATGTTTCTTCCTTTCTCTTGTTGCTTCCATTTCAAAGAAATTTGAATTTTAACACGATATATTTGTAGGATTTCTCCGGGAAATGTGGATTAATTGAATAGCATATGATTGACAAGTGCCATCATTATCAAGTTCAATTAGAATTCGCAGCTGGAATCAGCTGACTAACTTGTGATTAATTACAATTATTTTACGTACGTTTTTGCAAACTTTCAATTTTGTTATGAATTTTATTTTTCGTATTTCACTCTAGCTCAGGACAGAATATGGGCTACTGGAGGTGTCACATATAACCCCATTCATTGGATTGCATTGCAATGCAATCCAATGAAATCCAATGAATATTTCTACCCAAAAATTCACGAATCCAATGCATTGGATTCGTGAATTTTTGGGTAGAAATAGAATTGACTCAAAAATATTTCCAGATCCATGAAGAGCTTCTTACCAAAATTTTAAGACAATTTTGAAATATAATCAAAATCTTCGTATAAATTCAAAAATCTCAAAAATTAAGCTCATAGCTTGGAAGTATAGAATAGCATCAATGCAATGCAATGTCATTCGATTCTGGGAATTTACGGGAATATTGAGAATCGAATCGAATGTTTAATTAAAATTTGATGCCTTGCATTGCATTGTAATTTTGTAAAGTTATAAAATTATAAATACATAGATTATCGTATAAATTTTTAAAGGCATTTGCATATTAATAAGAGCTTTTTGAGAAGTTTGGTTTAATTAACGAGTTTTAAATGTACATAATGTTACGTATTAGATAATTTAATAATTTAATTTATAATATATTTAATTTTAATTTATAATTTAGGATAGCTATTGTTTAAACTTTACTATTACAAATTGTAGTTGGAGAGCTTGGAAAAGGTGGGTAACCTAATATAAATTATTAGAAAGTGAAATTGAAATTCGAAGGAGAACAAACAAGCAATAAAACGTTACATAAAAAACCTGAGCGAATCTTTTAATTATTATCGGAGCTATGTTTTGTAGCCATATTCAAATTTTAAGGGTAATCAGGACTCAGCAAAAATTCGGATCAATCTCATGCTTTGAAAACTAGGTAACTCTCAAAACTCTTGCAAATATTAAAGAGATATATTGTAATCAGTGACTAATGGGACCTCTTATGCTAATTATTCAGGGCAAATGTACAGAAATTGCAGCTAGTTTTCAAGCAAAAAATTTAAATTCTTACATACATTATTTATCAATAGGTCACAATGCAGGGCAAACAATTTAGAGATAAAATCATAAAAGGCTAGAAGAAAAGATGTTTATGGATGGAATGGGATAGAATTATATAAAGAATGTCTATGTTATTCGTACGTATAGTATTTGCTCGTTTGTAGTAGGAAGACTGTAGGATTCCACTGTGAAAGAGAGGTGAGCAAAATCTCTCAGCTTGTTACCTCCACCAATGCTCTAAAGTATAGGGGATCTGAACGGTAGGGGGCCAAATCCCGTTCAGTCTGTATGAGTTTGCCTACCGAGTTGCATCTCTCTCCGGTCCTCGCACTTTTGCCTACCTGCCCCCAAAACAAACTTGCACCCCGAATCTCTTTCCCCCGAAAATTCTGACTCGAATCTCCCCTATCCTATAGATTATATTATCATTTCATATATACGCGAATCCAGTCCATTTCATTCAATCTTCACACCAATATTTCTCAGTCAAAATAATCAGATGTAACACTAGTCGACTTCATTTACACCTATCCAGTCAAATTGGAAACACATCAATCGGATCTGTGCAAATTAAATTTAAATACATTTCCAAAAATTCAAACGGATTAATTCCTAAAATTTCATGTATCCCATTTCAAAAGTTTATTACCTGTGAAAAAGACAATTAATGTGAGAATAATTGCATCAAGTCACAAGACCGGTCATTTTTGACCTTAAATTCCCCCGGCCTCCACCGCCAAAAAAATGATGGCCAGTTTAAGTTCGTCAACCCTCTCTCCCACCAATAATAACAATGGTGGGAAATCTTCGGGGAGGAGAAAACAAGCCAAACCAAATAAAATCCAGGTGAGATGGATCCCTTAATTAATGCTAATTAAGGAATATTTAAATCCCGGAATCTTTACATAAAATGATATCCCATTTCAGAATGATGATGACAAACCCGCCAACTGTAAACCTGAGGTGAAATCTCGTCGGAAAAAAGGTAAGATTATATTTTTGAATATCACACCTTTTGAATAGTTACCTTTAAAAAGCTTCTAGTATTCTTAAGAATTACAATTTATACACAATGTACATATATGAATCATTGTTAAAGCTGAGAATTTAACTCGTCGCATAGCCCTTGAAAATTAATTAGATTTGCACTCGATTTACTAAAATAGATAAAAGGTTTAATTAAGAATGCAAATTGGGTGAGTATAAGCTTTTGGGAAAGACAGGGTAAAATCCCCTTTCATTTCTCAAATTGGATTTTGATTAATTGAATAGCATACTCTACGGCCCTATGTTCTCGTAAATTCCCCGTGTCAAATTTTCAATTAACTCTCAATGGGAGAGGTGGAATAATAAAGGTGGGTTCAATTAATTATGGCATAAAGACAAATTGTGCACACTCGTAGGAGTAAGTAGATAGGTCTACAATCTAATACATTTATTATATATGGAACATTTAAATTCTAAGCTTTGTAATATTGTTTGGTGGTGGGTAGACTTTAGAGTACTCCTCTTATTGCAAATTGTCATCCTTTGTGGTTCGAGTCAAGTGTCTTGGTTTATCCACAGTGCGAGTATTTCGAGTCAAGTGGCTACAGTTTATTGTCAACAACTTTTCTTTCTATTGCAATTCCCAATGGACTCCTTTGATTCACTCGGAGTTTCAATCAAAGATTACATAAGAGTTATACAAGCCATGATAGAGTTTAATGGCATCTTTTGAAGAAATCCATACTCATATAGAGATACCTTCTTTTAATGTGAGCGTACTTGAGTAGATAGATCTAGATTCTCAATATTCAGGGAAAGGAATAAAAACCGAATATTCTTTCCTGTCATTTCCCTCTGATGACTCTTTCAATCTAGAGTAAATAAACATCTCAGATATCTAGAATTTCACCTTTGAAATCACTTCCTTTTGACGTCTCCCCCCGCTTGAAATTCTTCGAATGCAATTATTCCAAAATCTTTTTTGAGAAAGATTCTTTCCAAGTTCAAGGTATCGGCATTTCATGCCGATACCCATTCAACTTTTCTTGGCTTAACTTTTAGCAAAAATGGGCACATATTTTATTCAAGCAAAGGTGTATTCTAAAAAGATTTATTCAAAAGTCGAGAATCATTTTTATGACTCTACACTTTACTCCGAATCAAAGTTATTATCATTTTTTCTTCTCTCGCGGTGGTGTGATAGCCAGATAAAAAAACCGAGAAATGAACTCTTTTGGTGTCCCAAGTCCCAACTTCTAAAGGTGTAGGCTTTTTATAAGAGCCCCTTTCATCTTCCTTGAGAGGAGCTCAGGTTGAACCAAATTGCCCCTTTGAGGAAGTTGGATCCTCAGTGGGATTTCCTCTAATAGTTATGTTCTTCCTCAACAGTGTATTTTAAATCCCACACCACCCCCTTTTCTCTTCATGTGGAGAGAGATAAAGTATTTGAATAAATCTCTAGCTTTATTGGTTTATCTTTTGATTGTGAATTCGTGACCAAACATACGAAATACGAATAGATAAATGGAAAAAATTCAGCCTAAAAATAATACAGTTCCAATAGCTTTTGTGGTCTGATTTATCTCTCGACAATCTCTCTCTCCCGGTGTATAGGGAGGAGCTGGCAGGACGAATCAAATTATTCTTGTTTTAGGGGACATCCATTGATATACGGATATAGGGATTTCCAATTTACTTTCGCAAATGAATTCTATACTCGAATTTCCTATCTATATTCCTCCTCTTCTCGAAAATAGTACAATGGTCTCATGATTTGATTAGAAGCCGGTGGGACACAGTTGGCGGGTTGGGAGAGATATCAAAATCAACCCACCTCATACTATTACTACCCTCTCTGAACACCGTCACCCCTACACTTTTCATTTAGATCCCTCACTGTACAGTTCTATTGCACTCATCTCGTTGAATGTTCATCTGTGTAAATCCCTATGTGAATTTGGCTGCATATGCGATATTTGGGTTGTAGAGCTCGCGAGTTGTGGCCGTGGCATTGAAAATGGGAAAGTGGGTGACGATGAATGCTCCTCTCGGTGGTATATACTCGCTCTCCCGGGTTCTCTCATTTGGGAGAGTAGAAAACACTTGGTCCCTTATACTATTTTACACCCTGTATATATTTCACCATTTAAGGCTCTACCAATATTACCATCCGTAGGGTCGTAGGTAGAGTACATGTGTGCGAGATACGTATTCTCATTAATGGAAACTGAGAGAGTCAGGTTTTTTCAAGCTCCTTCCCAGGCCCGGCCGAAATCCCAGGTTCAAGTCGAGATTGCTCCGCTACAATTTATGAGTTTATGGTTGACAAAATAGCTGAGGTGCTTTTTCTCTCCCAAGCACATTAACAGGGCCTAAAAATATAGTAAGAAACCTTTGTTTTAAACATTCCTAACCTACTATTACATTTCATGGTTCTATTTCAAGTCCTATAAAATTTCTTTTACCAATAGCATAGGTGGATGCATATAGGCATCCAAAATCCAAATACAGATATATTGTACATTATACACTATGTAGTAGGTGTAATATTAAATTTGATTAATTTAATGTGCAAGTGCAGCTTTCCTTTTATTTTATACAGATAAAAAATATACAAAATATATCTATACACTTACAATGGCTCTTATAAGCTACATGGGTGTACCTGCCATTTCCAACCGATCGTAAAGTCAGTCTGTTGGGCGAGAGATCCCTTAAAACTCATTCTCAGCCACCCGTAGTCGACCCTCAGTCTCATTTCATCTTCCGTTCATAGTGATGCCGTTCATAGTTCCCCTTCCTTTCTTTTTGGGCCGGTGAAAAATCCCTTGAAATTGAGTCGACATCTTTGACGTTCCATGTGTAATGAATGACTTCCCCGAGCGTATCCCCCTACTGCTGGATATTTAGCCGATAGCAAATAGAGAAAAGTCATAGGTTTGTAGTAGGTGGAAGGTGCTCTCCTTTAAGAGAGCTTAAGGAATCTCTTGTATCTTTACTTCACATCCTTACTCACTCCTCTCTTCTATCATCTGTATTATATTGTAGGAGTGGAGTAAGGTAAGTCAGCCCCAGTTCCACCTCTCTCCCCCGCTCTACTACTCCCTCATCCTCCATCTTCTTTTGCTTTCGCTGCTTCCATCTCCCTCTGATTTATCTCTTCCATTAAAACCCTCCTAATGTTCCAAAAAGGATAACAACTCACTTCTAAATAACACTGCTGAGCAACTAATAGAATATAAGTATACTCACCGTACAAAGTACGCTTTCTAATTTAATTCCACCCAGTCCCCCTATAATTAGTCACTCTCGCTTCCCTGTACTACACACTGCACACCTACACAATAATACCTCGAATCCCTCCTCCTCCTCAGTCTCTGTAAAGCCTATTAGTACGAGTGGATAGACAGCATTTACTATATGAGACAAAGCCAAAACTTTACACTTTATCTCCTAATTAATTCTGGGCATTTCTAAAGAATTATTATACCTTTAGATGCATTATGGCAATTAATGGAGTAGCCCACTACACCTCCTTATTTACATACAAAGTTTTAATCCTTTGTTTCGTAAATTCATAGGGTGTTTTTTGCAAAGGTTAATTAAATATAAGGCTAATATAGTTTTTCAATCACACGTTTAATGCAATATGTATACGAGTCTCTAATTTGCATCTACGATATTATTGTAATATCTTAATTTTTAAGTTACCTAATTGCGCCTTGCAAAGTAAGAAATAATTAATTTGCGACTTTTCCTGGTTGTATTTCTGGGAAATTGCAAGAGTTCGAAAATCAGAACTCTATTTAATTGTAAATAGCCGTAGGTATTCCAGTTAATTAGTGTAGAATGCATAAACTATTTATTAAGCGGAAAAATGACTTTACAGTCTAATTTAGAGAGGAATTCAAGGAAAAACTAGGTTGGACCTACGTTTGAAATTGAAAGTGTATTTACAGGTTATTTACCAGGGGGAATTCTGAGTAGAAAGGAGTCAAACGAGCGAAAGAGTCTTTGAACCTTTGGTCATATTCATTAAATTTTGAATATCAATTGCATCAAATAAACTATTGCATTTATTAAATATTTAAAATAGTTTTCAAGCTGCTTATGATCCAATTTTGGAGATTTAAAGGGTTTGAGGATTTTAGAGATTAATTTTTGGTGAGCTCGAATGAAAATTTGAGGACTTGAGAGAATGCATAAGAAATTCAAATGAATAATGAATTTTCAGACCATTACCGTTAGTTCTGTAATGCGAGCTCCTTATTCTTGGGCTCTCTAATGTTCTCTTAGGGCTTGAGTAAGTCAAAAATCATATATCTGCCTATCCTTTTTTCGGCTTAACCATTTTAAGGAGTGTTTTTAACTCTTCTTTCTATCGCAGTACTATACCTAGTAATTTATACTTATCCTTAAATGGCTAGTATGCTGTTCTATTTAGCTCTCGCGGGTGCCTTGTTCGGTCTAGTAAAGTGCAGAAGGATTTAGATTAGTTATAGGGGGAGTCAGAATGAGGGAAGGTGACGAGGTCCTTCCATCGTTCCATCTCAGGGCCTGGGAAAGGGAGATGTTTGGAGAATTGAGATTTCGAGCTGATGAGTAACGGGGAAGAAGGTATGTACAATATATATGGGGAGCACACATGCTCCAGATCTGGTATTTATAGCATTACTCATATGCCTCATCTTTGGTGACTCTGTGACGATGAAGGAGTAGGAGGAGGGTTGAAGAGGAGTTGTAGCACACCGGGACAGAACCGTCAAATCAGACCCTTTAGCCCAGTTTTTCCCCTGGAATAAGCATTTCATAGGTATAGGATGTCATACAATATTCTTATGGTATTAGGTGCTTTTTCTTATAAGCCATAAAAATGATGTGAAGGGATGGAGGATGGAGACCTAGAGTCAAGACTAGGAGGAAGAGAAATTAACGAAATAACGCTAAACGTGAGTGAGAGCAGTGTTTTTATATCCAGCTGTTGTTCTCGGTTATCC
>JAAZTK010002397.1:0-11343 GCA_036507255.1 Megalothorax incertus | reverse complement strand
GCTATTATACATTAGTTTTAATAACCATTTTAGAAATTACATAAATACATGCACAGTGAATCGATAATAGCTTTTACAGATTGCATTAACCATTTATCATTTTATGTGCCATTCACTTGCATATGCATTACCTGCATATATGTTGAATGGATGGTTTTTGAAAGTCAAGTGAAAAAGTGAGGCTCCTTTTTACTTTCTCGCTCACAAAGTGCAAATTGCATTTGCTAACATTTATCTAACATCTGAAATTCTGAGGCCTCCTGAGCGGAGCTAATTTTTCTTTGCATATGTGTCGAATGATCCTAGCCCCTATGTGCACATTATATGCAATGAGATTAGCAAAATCCTCATTTTGCACATACCCTGATGCAGCCTCAACACTTGAGAGCATTGGGGTATGAAAAGCTTTTTTCGATTAGAGAGAATGGATGATGGATACATTTTTGTCTAGGACCGTCTGGGTTTTTGACTCGACTCGACTGCTCACCTTCACAAATAAAAACCTATTCTCTGAGGCCTTTTCTAAAAAAAATCATGGCCCACCATATGATTATCTTCTCATTCTCCTACTATATCATCCTAGAAGTTTCGAACCTCTATACCAAATTCTCTACAGCTTTGCACGAGTAGTTCTTGAATGTATATTACGAGTATTTTATGGATCTATCCATTATCTCCCCTGCACTTCTCACTGCATTTGCACATTTTGCATATTTTTTTTTGCTATATTCATTACATAATGTATTGTATAGGCAATTCCAGGAAAGTTTTGGCAAAATCTTTTGTAAGAATTCTTTTTATACTTGGGAAATATAAAATATTCTGGGATTAGACCAGAAATGATTTTTCTACAATTTAGATAAAAAATTCATTTCACAAAATCCATTGCCAAAATGCCGGCCGGTTATTCAAGGAGTCAAGGGCCGGGCCGGGAAGAAGGTCAAGAGAAAGGTCATTCTAAATATGGAGAATTTAAATATTGAAGTAAATTTGGAAACTTAAGTTGTCCCCTCAATATTTCCGAGTATTGTTCATTTGACACTCTGAGGATTCCTTCGCAAAACTACTTGGAAATTAGCCTTTGTTTGGAATTTAGGTGAAATGTCAATTGGCTATTTGAGGAAGTTCAAAAATACTTTTACAATCTACAGAGTATTCACACGAAGTTGCTTTTGCATTTCCAAAAGCTACCAATAGGTATAGTACTTCAAGAGTTCTTTCTTTATAAGTATAATTAGCTCTGTACATTTGCATACTTTGGCCTTTTTTGAGGAAAAGTTGAAAGTTGCGAGCTATAATAAATTCCATTCTATTCTGGTACAAATATCTCAATTCTCAAGAACCATTTGCCCTTGAATTCTTGAATTCTGTAAAAATAAGGCCATAAAATGTCATTCAAAAGAATTAGGGTAAAGATGGGCCTGCAAATTGTATATTGTACATTTTATTTCCAGGTGGAACTTGTTGGTTGAATCAAAATGGGAATGGTCGGTGTACAAATCTATTAAAAACATGGAGTTCATCAAAAGAGGATTGTTGCAATTCCGGAATGTCATCTGTGGCGTGGTCCGACGAGGACATGGATCCCAGTACTTTCTTTTATATGCATCTTCAGGGCGGAGCACCCTGTTCCAAATGTAAAGGTATGTGAATTCTAAAAATAATCTAGGTTATAAATATAAATTGTACCCCAATACAAGTTCGATTGTCGGTGAAACTTAAAAATAGTCGTAGGATATTTACTCTTTTGCATTCTGTAAAAAAAACAAATAAAGATTTGCGAGAGCTATTTATAAAAATGCATTCTCTAATTCGACCATCTTTTATGAAACTATTTTTAGAGTCCTGCGAAGGAGTAGAATGTCCCAAAGGATATGCTTGTGCAATGCGAAGGAATGGTCCCAAATGCATTTGTCGTATGTCCAATTAATTTTTTTCTAAACTCATGTTAATATATGTGGATTTTAGGGCCAAATTGTTCAGGATATCGGAAATCACTTGGAAAGTTGAAGCATAAAAAGGGAGCAGTTTGCGGATCAGATGGGGTCACCTACAAGTCAACTTGTAGACTTTTAAAACGATCTTGTCGCAAGAAGATCCCCTTAAGCATTGCTTATTACGGCCCTTGTAAAGTATCATGCTCGAAAATCAAATGTCCAGAATCAAAAATTTGTATCCTCGATCAAAATATGATACCTCATTGCATTCAAGTATGCGATTTCTATTTTAAATGCTAATAATCGATCTAATATTGCTTAATCCACCCTAGTATTCCAATAAGAAATGCAATAGAGGAGTAGAGATGAAGTACTTTTTCTCCAGATTTGATATGGGATTTGCAAACAACGTCTCCAAATCAAGAGGGAATGAAATTTGCGGAGTTGATGGGATTACATACAGAAGTATTTGTAAATTACGTGAAGCTGCTCTTCAGAGAGGGAAAGCAATTGAAGTTGCGTACATTGGGAGATGTCAACGTAAGTAATTAATTGTTTCTTCTCAAAACATGCTCCTTTTTGCCCCCTTCTTCAAATTGATTAAGTTTTTCTTCAGCTTAAATAAAGGACATTTCTTCCAATTAAGTCTGAGCTTGAAAAGATCTGCATTTAATTAATGGGATTAAATAAAATAAAGAATAGAACTAGATCTAGTACTTGTTAGATAACTCATTAAGATTTAAGAGATATGATCTGATTTGATATTTTTTTTAAACTTTACAGAGCGTCCAACTTGCTCTTCAATTCACTGTGCTCGAGATCAATCCTGTTTAATAGAGCCAGAGAGTGGGAATGCAAGATGTGTTACATGTGAGAAATGGTGTCCTGATTTATCCTTCTTACCCCTGAATTTCACTCAAACGACTTCGGGTACCCTGTCAAGGAGGAGAAGACTCAAGAGGCTGAATTCGAATGGTCCTATCTGCTCTAACATTGGAAAAACCTTTCCAGTAAGGAATTAAGCTCAGAAATTACTTTACTTTAAATTTCATATAAATGAATCTATTTTAATCTGCAGTCATACTGCGAGATGATCAAGGAAGGATGTTCAACTGGAGTGGCCCTCGAGACACTCTATTTTGGAAAATGCCATTCAAAGAACTGAGATAAAGGTGGACTTGATATACTGCCTAGGTATAAAAAGTTCATTCAATTCATTCATCAAGTCTTCAGTCTGAATTTTGAAATTCTATTAATTATGTGTATTAAGGTCAAGTATCTTGAATTATAATTTGATAAACCGGATGTTCATTTTATATCCGTTCTAGTATTAAATTAATTCTATCTTAGTTATAAATACATTTTTTCGTTTGTTCTATTCAATAATCCATTTTGATATTATAGCGTCTTAAATTGTAAATACGATAGCTAGGTAGGGTTATGTTTTTTTACTTTATATTTCTGTAAAACAATTCCTAATAGCTTCAAAACTTATAGTTATGCTAGTAAACTTATACTATTAGAATTAGAGTCAGTGTCACTGACAATATGGAATAATTATGGATCATTTTGTATATTTGCCTAGAATTTTAAATATTATATCTGTATATATTGAAATTTTGAAAACTGTCTAGAATTAGATAGTCATATTTCATATTACGTAACATAATAGATAATTCTACGATACTAGTATACCTACTAGTACAATATATTATAGGTAGTGTATAATAATATCGCTAAAAGAATAACCTGTCCTGCAGTTTACAGAAAACCAACTACTACTTTATAAGTGATAATTTATAGATAGAAAGTTAATTTAATAAATTATATTTTTCAATGAAAATGCTTTAAACTAACATAATATAAATATACCTAATAATATAAATACATATAAGTACAATAATATTACATTGCATAGTAGAATTACTCGATTTCTAATCCTAATTAGAAAATTTCTTAAAGTGTGCAGCGGTTATACAATTCATCCGTGAAGATTGGAGACTCAACTATAGGCAATTTAGAATGTTTCTCAATTAATTAACTTTGCATTGGATAAATTTGTCAATTACTATAATTAGGAGGATTAGACTAGTTAATTGTGGAGACTTGGAGTATTATATTATTTTAAATTGTAATTTAACTTATTTAATATACGCTTCTTTCCTCAGTATTTTAAAAGTTAATTATGGATGCAATGCAGTAAAAAGTAATAATTATAATAGATACTTTACCCAAGTACATATATTACATGGCAAGTACTTTAATTATTACCTATATAATTTAAATATTGTATTACTAGTACAAGAATAAAGTCAATTAAAAAATAATAAAGAGGGACAAAAGGGAAATGTGAGAATTTTTGGGGAGCTGCACACATATTATTCATATACAATTACAGTATATTCTTTTACAGCCTTGTAAAATATTCATATCAGGTTTGCATTGCATTGGTATTATTTTTATCACACTTCAAGTGCGAAGGACTTCTCATTCTACTTTGCCGGGAGTTTTGAGGGAACCGGAATTCTTTTTAATTTTTAAATATTTAATAAAGTTTTAATTAAACGAGGTTATTTGTCACTGGGGCCATGATGGGTTCTTTTTGGAAGAATTTTTCGCCAAAATAAGCCAACAATTATTGACTGACAAGTAAGTATCAATAAATTATTAAATTTTTGGGGTTTATTTTTTAAATCTTGATCTCGATTGCAATATATTAAAAAATAATTTAATTTAAAATATAGAATTCACAAGTAATATCATACTATTGAATACAGAGGTCTGGAATCTGGAAAGGGGATAATTATTGTTTATATCATCATCTTATACATATCTTGAGTTGATATAAAGTTACTACTATCCGGAGTTGGGTGACACTGACATTTGATCCCTGTTAAAGTTAATGTATAGGATTAGGATGAAAGTTAAAACTTATCGACTATCGTTATGCCATTGCCACATAATTTATGTGAATTGTGATTCTTTGAATCGAATATGACACATGATCATACCAAAGACAGAGCTCATTTCTTGTCGAGACTCCAAATTGGCTACTTGCTAAAATATCTCTAAAATTATTTACATTTTCTTTGTCGTAGGTTCCCAGTAAGTAACCCCTCGGTGGAAAAAACTTCTCGTAATCTCAAATGGCAGCCCAAAAGAAAGTTATTGTAATTGGTGGTGGAGTGGCTGGGATTTCCGCAGCTCATTTTCTTGTATCCTCTGGTCATTTCAATGTCCGCCTTTTAGAGGCTTCATCCAGGCTTGGTGGTCGAGTTTGTTCATCCAAGTTAGGTTCGTCTTTTATTTTAAAAGTTTTTCTGAAGAAGAATTTCTAAAATATGGGGCATTTAAATCTGTTAATTTAATTAACAGGGGATTATTGGATTGAAAGGGGAGCTCAATTTTGTCACGGGGAGACGGGGAACGCCGTCTTTGAATTGGCTCATCCTCTGGGGTTTCTTAATGTTGATGCAAAACTTATAAAGGTTCAAACAGATACAAACCTATCAACCTTTTGCATTGTCCGGGTATACTACAAGTTTGGTTTCTTTAATTTTGGAAGCATGAATTGCATGAAGTACAAAATTAATTTAAATAAATCCCAGCAAGATATATGTAATACCTACTAGATCAATTATAGATATTTGTAATTCATCTTTTGTTTAATTTCATTTCAGTTTCAACCCGAATCCGTATTCATAACTCAACGAGGAGAGATTCTAGGGCCTGAAATCTTTGATAAATTGAGCAAAGTCGTGAGTAAAATAATTGACGGACCCGAGGAAGATAGCACAGAATTTCCTGGAGATAGTTCATTTGGCAATTGGGCTCAAACAACATTTTGGCGTGAGAATTCCGAGTCCCCGCTTCATCCGAATCGGAATATCTGCTCGGCTATTCTTGATTGGATTTCCCGATATCAAAACAATATTGACGGTTCGTATTATTTAGTAATAATAATAAAAATGATAAGAAATGTTAAATTATAGGAGCTGATAATTGGTTCCAACCATCTTGTCGAGGTCAGGAGGAGTACCAATGCTGTGAAGGAAACTCTACCATAGCTTGGAAGCCTCCAGCCAGATATTCCACCCTTTTGAACCTTATTTTGGTATGTTCTTTTTATATGTAAAGTTACAAACCTATCTAATAATCTTTTATATAGAATCAACCACCTGAAAACGAGCTTGAAATTCCATCCTGGGTTGAACTGAATAAAGAAGTACAGCAGATTAATTACGACCCCATTAAGGTAGATCCTCTAATATTTATATTTTATTCCAAATAGAAATAATTTGACATTTTAAAGGGCTCTGCGAATGTCTCTTGTAAAGACGGATCTTCCTATGAAGCTGACCACGTAATTTGCACAATCTCACTCGGATGCCTTCGAGCTCATCATAATACGCTCTTTAATCCACCTCTGGACTCGGAGAAAGTCAAGACTATTTTTTCTCTCGGCTTTGGAGCTGTGAACAAAATCCATTTAGAATTTGACGAACCATTTTGGCCTAAAGACTCGCTCGGATACAATCTGCTTTGGGAGGATAACGAGGATTACTCTTTTATTTACGAAATTGAGGATTTTGAGCAGCTCAAAAAAATTGACGAAAAGGTACCTACTTTGGATTAACTTTAAAAACATTTTTAGGAATACATATATAAAACTACAATATATCCGTATCTTCAATTTCAGACTAATTTACCTCTGTGGACGAGAGGAATCCTCGGATTTTATACAGTTATTTCCCATCCAAAGGCACTATTAGCTTGGATTACGGGGCCGGTATATAATTAAAAGGGAAATTTCAAATTAGGATAGTCGATAATTCATAAATTCATTTATAGTCGGCCAGATGCATTGAAACTCTAACTCAAGAGGAAGTGGAACAATCCTGTCATTCTGTACTTGAACATTTCCTTACTCCAACCGGTCTCAGCGTCACACAAATCATAGCTTCCGACAAATCCAATTGGTTCTCTAACGAGTTCACACGTGGCTCTTATTCTTACCGATCTGTGGAGAGTGAAAAAGCGGATATTTGGGCTGAAAAGCTTGCAGAACCTATCCTTGGGTCAAAAGATCAAATTCCTCTCATCTGCTTTGCTGGAGAAGCTACTCATTCTCAATATTACTCGACAGTTCATGGAGGTAAGTGTCTTTTTGTATATCTCTTAAATGATTTGTACTAATTTCTATTCATTTTGCAGCTCGTGACACAGGAATCCGTGAAGCGAAACGACTTATAAATGCTCACAAATAACCTCAAACATTTTCATTTTACAAATTAGATTTAACTTTGCATTTTGTGTATATTCTAGACTTGAAAATGTATATAAAAATCCCTTTTCGAAGCTTCCTCCAGACCCCAAAGTCAATCAACTTGTGCTTTACAATTTCAAACAGTTTTAACAACCCATCTTATACTTTTAATCCTAGCTTTAATTTATGTACTACTCCTACAACCAAAAAGAAGAAATTCAGACCAAAGGAGAAGCAACAGAGCGATGTATTTGTAACAAAAGGATATTTGAAATACATTCGCGAGTGTGGACATTTTAACGAGACAATTTTTAATGCTTCCGATCGAACGATTAGTGATGAATTAACTCTTGAACAATTAAATAGTCCTTCTCTAGACGAGAATAGCAATATCCCATCCATTTTATATGCACTCCTCAATCGTACTCCAAAATCAAATGCAATGCTTGAAAAATGTGACGTGAAACTTGCTTCAAAATCTCTTCAATTTCCTTCCAGTTTGAAAATCCTTGATGTTTTCATGCTTCATTTCGGAGATCAATCTTATTGGCGTGTCATCAATTTAAATTCTTATATCCCCCTTATGGAAATCACTCTAATTCATCTTCTAAAGCATCCTCCTCCAATCAAATACCCATTGATTCATCTGGCATTCCTCGGATCTCTCGCTAAAAAACAATCTACGGCCATCCTGGATGAAATCCTGACCTTTTGCACGCACCATCCTCAATTAAGCTACAAATCCTGGAGTGTTTATGAAATGGGGTTAATGTTAACTTCATTTTTCCGGTGTGGGATCGTAATCCGAGACCCTCAATTCCTGAATGAATGTGCGATTACGTTAAAAAGACTGTTTGAGGATCCAAGCGAATTTGATATCAGTGTACTCATTTCAATTCTTAAAGTTTTTCGCCAAGCTGATTTCTATGAGCAATGTCTACCTGAATTACTTTATGAGAAACTCCTATGCCCTGAATCTTCATTTGCAAACTTAAATAATCTGACGAGTCTTTCTCATATCTCTGCAACTCTACTTCGATGGAGGAGGGAAAAAGATAGAGATTTTTTTGCGGGTGCTTTTTCGAAAATTGAAGTTCGAATGCGGGAGATACTTGAGGATGAAGATGGATCAAATATTCGATATAAAATCAAAGATTTTTCAAGATGGCTTTGGGCTGTAGCTCATTTGAACCTGAAAATTACTCCCACCACTCATCAACTTGTATTGAATGCCTTTGATTTGAGAGATATTTGTTTTGATCCTGCCTCGACGAATGAAATGCTACTCGCTCTACTTATGATGGGCCATTCTATTGATCGCTATTTGAATCTAATCATTCTTAGTGACAAGTTTGCTCAAGTCCTTCAAGGTATAATGATCAATACCTGTAAAATTGGATTTATAATGATTAATGATATATTTTAATTGCAGAAGAATGCCTTAGCAGACAAAAGGACAGATTAGGACTTGTTTTATTTACGCTAAAATTGGAAGGAGGACTTGAGGGATTCCCTATTGAAAATATTAAGAGATTGGAGAAGATTGTTGGGACAAAAGAGTAAAGAATAAAGATTCATATTTAAACTTTAAAGTAAATTTTTTTTAAATATTTTTTCATTGCATAGGTCAGACTTTGAAGATTGGAGAGATATCCCATTTCGTCCCAGGACCTCCAAAGAGAACCATTCGGACCTTGTTAATAAAATTATGAGATTCTCAAAGATTGCTATAAAAGGGAGCAGGGTGTATCGAGGATTTCCTGTCCCGTTTCTCAATATTCCCGGGATTAAATTGGAAGCAAATCTCACGTAATTTAAATAAAAATGAATTGAATGTGAATTTTTATTAATTAATTAAATAATTTCAACTTTATAGATCGCATTCTAAACTAATCATGGTGGAAGTAATTAATGAATCTTTTTCACCTGGACTCTATGAATTTAAATTGAGATTGCTCAAAAGAATGGGATACAAAGTTTTTCAGGTAGTAATTCGGATTTATTTAATTAATTAAGTATTAAGAATTCAGAGGCAATATATTTTTTTAATAGGTATTTGTATTTTGTTGATCTGCAAATAGGTATGGGAGAAAGAGATTGAAAACGCCGAATTTCAAGACATATTCAAAAGACTTTTGGGAGAAATTAAAAAATGACTTTTAAAATTATTGTACTGTACTTCGTCAGAATCAATTATTTAATGACAATGAATTAGACGAGAATTGTTAATTACTGTTAAATATTTATTTATTTTTAAACATAAATTATTTATAATTGTGCGTGGACTATCGAACCTTCATGCAATTTGCATAGTCCAGAGAAATAGAATTTATGATCCTTTGAAAATTATTTTGTCTTCCTAATAGTAATTATCCATTTAAATAACTTATAATTTATATATATATATATATATTTTGAACTATGAATCGAATCTAATAATTTCTGAAATTAATTTGATAATAAATGCATTATTTACAAAAATGAAAACAACCATCAATCTCGGAAAACGTTTTTAAAAATTTTAATACGCCAATGAAATCGTATGCATTTCATTGCATTGCATATACATATCTCACACACTGCACTTATGTATGACCAGATGAGCCCGGTCTTATTTTGAAATTTGACTTTGCTTCACGAAGTGCATCCAATAAAAGTCTATTTTATAAACTTAAATTGATTTTGTTATATTTATCTTGACATGCCCTCGAGTGACATGAAAGCTTTCAGAGAGATATTCAAAAATTCAAAAAATTTGGTGGTTTTGACAGGTGATTTTTTAAAATATAAATAAAAGATCTTCTATTTCTCGAAATATTTCAGATTTTGTACAAATTATGAACCTAAAAATATCATACCTAATTCAAGTGAGGACTTTACATAAAGTATTTTTAATTGATTTCCAGGAGCTGGGATATCATCAGAATCAGGTTCGGAATTCAAAGGAAATTGATTTAAAAAATATTTTAAGTTTGCGAAGAATTTCCGGGCTAATCCCAAATTCCCATTTGCACAATGCAATGCAACCCAAACCCAAAATAAAAACCCAAAATATATGATAATTTGTTAATAATTTATTCGATGAAATATATCATAATTAAAATAATTTTAATAAAATTAGAAAGCAAATGAAACAAATTTTAATCATTTTAAACTCAAAAATCGAAGAAAAAAAAGTGCAAAAATTATACCCCTGCTGGAACTCGAATCCAGAATCTTCTCGTTACTCCTCTTGAATCTAGGTAGGAGCGAGACGCGTTATCCATTACGCTACAGGGGCCCTAACGAGCCAGAGAAGAAAGTAGACTCATAAACTATTACAAGCCCTTTTTGCCTCAATTCGCGTTCCATTAGGAGAAATGCACTTTTTTGTGAATTAAATTTTAACCTTTAATTTTTATATGTTTAATCAATCATATACTTACATATTTCACCTTTTCCATTAGGCTAGAGGAGCTGAGTTAACGATAGACAAAGAAAATTGGTATTTTTTTACCTACTATATATTATAAAGCTCTAATTCCTAAGTTAATAAGGTGTGAATCTCAAATACGTGAACAAAATGTCGTGCTACAGGTAGAGGAGTAGATATAATTAGCTGAATTAATTAGGGCATGTAGGCAAGTTAATTGGCTATATGATAGCCTAATATCATATAATTATATCTGCCCTGGAATGAGATAAAAATTTTTTGGTAAAATTATTCTAAGATTGAACTTTAAAGGCGCAACAGAATATGTTAGATATCCATTCAATTCGATATATAACTGTCCAATAATATTTCCTTTTATTTCAATTAAGGTATTCCAACATTTCGTGGGGCCGGAGGACTTTGGCGTAAATTTTCTGCGCCAAATTTAGCTACGCCCGAAGCATTTGCAAAAAATCCATCACTTGTTTGGGAATTTTATCATTATCGGAGAGAGGTGGTATTCTCAAAAGAGCCAAATCCCGTAAGTTATTGTGCTAATATAATTTAAATTTTTTGATAAACAATTAACTATTTTTAGGGCCATTATGCAATTGCAAAATGTGGAGAGCGCTTTAAAAAGGAAGGAAAAAGTCTAAAAGTTATCACTCAAAATATTGATGAACTCCATCGGCGTGCAGGAACCGGAAATGAGGATCTGATTGAACTTC
>JAAZTK010002396.1:0-11345 GCA_036507255.1 Megalothorax incertus | reverse complement strand
CTACAAATACATCTCCCTTATGAATTGGCCTATACGCTTCTAGAAAGTAAGGCTTCAAATAAACTTCAAACAAATTCCCAGTAAGTCCTTCGACAGTGTCATCAATTGGTAGAATATGGACACGTTTCCCATAAAGGACATCAGGACAGGATTGGATGGATACAATGTCACCGAGACGTACACGTAAATTATTACGTACAACACGATTCATAAGGATCTTATCTTCTGGACATTTTTCATCCGAGAGTACAATGCAGACTGTTTCACGACGTCGCTTCCCTTTAAGGAGGACAGTATCCCCTCGAAAAATATCCAGAGCATCCATCTTGGACTGGAAATTAATTAATAATTCAATTAATCCACCACTAATTAACCTCAATTAATTAATTAAGCCATACCTGAGAGAGTGCTACAACGGAGTTGTCATCCGTAGCTGACTCCTCCACAATAAGACGATTAGGCCTGTCTTTTTTCTTGAGAATCGCGGTGGCCAAATCTTGGCTAAAAGTTCAAATTCAAAAATGAGATAATTAAGCCAGAATTACGGTGGTTTATTTAATGTAAAATAGCTTTAATTACATCATTCAAATCCAATTAATTTTATTGTAAAAAATTACCTTTTGTGAGCCGAGGACTTGTCGGGGTCATTCTGGTTATCCGCCATAGTCTTTTCTAATTAGTTCTTTACCTGTACAATTTAAATAGAATTCAATTAGTTAGATAAAAATGTAAGGGTCAACTAAGGTCAAAACAATTAAATTCAAGATTCGATTAGGAATTGTAGGGAAAATGCCGGAAAAATAAAATTGAAAAATGAACATGGATTTTTCAAGAATCTTCTAATTAACTAACCGGAAATTGGAACGGGGAATGGACACGGGGGTGGTGGTGGTGGTGGACAGTGTCGGTGGCAGCAATGAAAGTGATTAATCAATTAATTTAATTGTCTCGAGAAAAATAAATTTAATTCTCGAAGAATCAGGCGAATGACTTTGCTCAATTTTAATTTTGCAATACGTGTATATAATAGTGTCATATAGGGCTGGGTGTAGATGGAGCAAGTGCGTTCAGAAAGAATTTTAAATGCAGTGTTCCGTGAAAATCGAGTTCAACTTGCGATTAATCCAATTTTGAGCAGATCTAGATTAATTTAGCCACTAGATTAATTCAGCATCACATATACACATTAGATATATCTGTTGAGGAAGGAAAGATTAATTAACTAGGATTTGGAGCAGTTCACAGCGGTTCACCTAAAAGTAAACGCTCGTTTAATTGTAACAAAAAACAAATATTAAACTCTCTCCTAATTCTATTGACTTTCTACGAATCTCTAATTTTTAATTTGACATATTAAAACATTTAAAAATTTTTTGATTGGGAAAAAACGCCCATATTCTATATATTTCTACTGAAGCTGGTTGACAGGTTGCAAAGTTTAGGATTTTATATTTGAGAAATTGAGATACTCTCATACGGGAATTTGATTATTGGAACGCGATATCAAGGGAATTTGGGAAATTGGAACAAATATTTTGGGAACGCATCAATTTGGAATTGATTTGGGATTGATTTTAAAGAAAGGGATATCCAGGAGATTCTGGATTGAGTTCCAGAATGAATTCCAATACAAAAATTATCAAAATGAAAGAATCAAATAATAATTCAGCCCATAATTTCCTTCCAAAAATCCCTCCACCACCTCCGCCTGGGAGTTCTGGGAATACTTCAGGAGAGACTTCATCTTCGGAAGAATTAATTCAGCCAAGAAAGCTATCGAATCCTGTAAAGGAATGCGAGAATCGGAAAAAGTTACATAGAGAGTTCCTATTCAATCTGAAGATGTAAGATCATAATTTCTCTAATATTTACTTAAATATCTTTTGAAGTTGGGATATTATGAAGTTTTTGAAAAATATGTTTTGAGTTTTGATAATTTTTTATTCCACAGGGGGAAATCCGTGATTGGACAAAAATCCGAACTGGAGAAGAAGCTACTGGAGCAAAGAAAGAAACTGGAGATGAACAATTAGGAATAGGGTATGGATCGTAGAGATTCCAGGAAAAAAGAAGCGTCTAAAAGTAACGGTGATTCAATCAAATGCGTTAATTTTTAGTTATCCTTAATTACCGTATATTCTAAATACAAAGTAGGCTTTTAATTAGGATTCTTTTTTTAGGATTTTGTAAAAAAAACATTTTTGACATTCTAGCTAAATATGATATATCGATTATCGATCGTGTAGCTTTAAATAATTTTATTATTATCCTATTTATTCCCAGTTAGTTCGTTAACCACCTAGATATACTCGTATAATATTTTTTGTATAAATATTTCATGACATTCTTTGACCTTTTTTCCTATATATATCATAATTAAGGATAAATCTACCGCAATATAAGCTCTTTCCAATATCAACCAATAGACTTTATATAAGAACATACCATTACCCATGTAAAAGTACATATGAAAAATGTGATTTGTGAGTTGTCAACCTCGTAACGTGTTTAAAACTCCAGTATTTTTTTATAAAAGTATTCGTAAAAGTATATTTCCTAAAACAAACTATATATAAAATCTATTTTAAAATTGATATATCTCTCTAAAAATGTAATTTACGTAAATGAACCCATGTCATTGCAGCTTTTGAAACTACCAGATATGATAATCGTAAAAAAAAGTTATATGTAAAAGTTATATGTAAATGTAATTTAGAAACTGTATTTTACTCTATTTCCTAATACTATATAAAGTTAAATATGATATCTAGTAATGAATTCCCAGTATTATATATGGATAAAAAGGATATTTTTAAATGCATTTTGCAATAATAATAAATCCAATATATTTCTTTCTTGAAATCAAAGTTCTAAATTGTACTACATATCAGTATATTTTATAAAGGTTCATTAAATTGGTCTTTTAAAGCGCACTAAAAATATATCCTAGCTTTAGATTTCATTTGGGGTATTTAAAGTTTTATAACTTCATACTTTTGAGAACAATTCAAGCATCTTAATTATTAAGATTTTTTGTATAAATATAAATTAGCTCTCCAAGCATTCGTTTTTCATTAATACATGGTTCATATTTATATACATGATTATTGATTGTAGTAATAAGTAATATAATATTTTTCCTATACTATCGTAGTATAATTATATTTAAAGCTCTTCTCGTAATATTTTTTTTAGGTTTTTGAAATGCACAAAAAACAATTCTAAAACATATATCATATCTAAATTCTATATTTTACATAGTACTTTGTATTATGATTCGTATATTTTAAATCGTAATATAATACTTTGAGTAATTAAGAAGAATACTTTTCAATTAACAAGTAATGTCTTTAGAGAGTTTTCGTTCGTTCTAAATCTACCTAAGATCCTAGAGGAATATCTCTAACTGGCTTTATCAAAAAATATTAGGTAATTAAAGGTAAATTTTGACTAGAAATCTTATGTCGGTAAATCTGTAAGGTATACGGATCATCTAGTCTAAATATTTTAGTAGTATATGGACTATAAAGCCTATAAATATCTAAAAATGACAAACATTTCAGTTTTAAAGCTTTGTTTATATTTAGGATTAGTAGTACATAATAGCCTAGGTATTATATAGTTATAGGCAGGTTCGTGAGAGTGAATCCTCTCAGAGTTGGCAAAAGTCGAGAAAGAGTTGAAGAACACATTCTAAAATTCTCTACGGCTGGAGTAGGTACCCTTTTTGCATTTTTATTCGAGGGGTTTTCAAGGAGTAATTACGCCTAATTTGAATCAGAGTTGGCTTGATCGGACACTTGATGAGGTAATTAAGTAGCCTATCTAGAGTTTATTCGCCTCCTCCTCCGCCACCACCGCCGGTAGCTTGCTTTTTCTCAAATATCTGCTTTTGAGTTTCTTTTCCTATGAAAAAATGAAACCATAAACAAATGAGGCGTCGTTACATAAACATTCCACACAGGAAATGTTCGATAATTCGCAAAAGATATGGGCTTACCAAAACCCTCGTCATAATTCCCTTTGATTTTAAATAGCTGCTTGAAGTGAGCAATACAGAAGAGTTCCCCATCTAAAATTTAGTAGAATTTCCCGATGAAGAAATATTCATATGAATCATTTAAAAATTCCTAACAATCTTGAATAAATCTAGGCTTACGATTAGATGTAAATGTATCCATCCTTAATTGCCCTGAATATACAATATTGAATATTTCAAATATGATCTTATATTTCTTCCAATATTTGAAAAAATGCCATACCTTTACAATGAGAACATCGGAAGCAAGCTTTATGGAATATCTTTCCAAGAGCCTCTACTTTTTCCATACCTAGAATTTTAGAAATAAACAATATTTCGTAAAATGTTTTAAAAAGAATTTGAAATAAAATTATGTGGACTTACAATATACGGTATTTTTACAAACAACGCATTTATCCGACATTTCGGAAATCACTTTATTCCCCACCCGTTAACAATATAATACAAATTATAATATTCTTATTAAGCCTCAAAGTATCAAACTTTTCTAGGCAGGGCGGGGGAGGAGGAAAAAAATTCCAGTTAATTAAAGGGTTTGGTTATGCGTTGGAGCACATGTTGTTCTCTGAAGTATAAATTATCTACTAACTGTGTAGAGTGAAAAGTTCCCTACTTATATAAATAGAAACTTTTCCTAAAAATATCTCCGGTTATTTTTATTCCCTTAAAAAACTAGGCTGCAATCTCTTCGTATGTAATAATATCCTATTCCTGCTCCAGATCGGACAGAAATGGGTTAAAACTTTTGTGTACGATCCCTGATCGCTTTTTTAAAAACTCCTAAAATAGGGAGCAATATTAATTTGTAAGGAATATTAACCTAATCCCATATTTTATTGATAAGTGAGGAAATCTCCTTGAATTTGAATGCAATTAAACACTTGTCAGATTATTTGTAAGTGGATATTTATCAGGGTTGATGATAAGATTAATCTGAAGCCGGAAAGGACATTATGGGCATGCCCCCGGAATAATTGCAGCGGCCTCTAATTGGACAATTAATTAAAAGGATTCACTTTTATTAGAAATATTTTGGCTCTCGGTCAAAAATCGATCGTATCTGCTCCACACNAGGATTCACTTTTATTAGAAATATTTTGGCTCTCGGTCAAAAATCGATCGTATCTGCTCCACACACACTATATGGCCAGAGCTATAAAATAGAGCCGGGGGAATGAGAGAAGCTGGTCGTTTACCATTAAGAATATAGGTTGGAGTTTGCCCGATAAAAAATCTTCCCCTAAATCCAAGGACTCTTGATGGCCCGAACCTCCCCGAACCCCTTCCCCGAGCCCCCCGAATTCGGGTTGTACTACGGGAGAGCTAGGTTGCGTAAAGCCCGATAAAGAATAGGGGCTTTCCCAGCTATTCTTTGGAATTCTCAGTCTCATTCCTCGCCTTGTGCACAAAATGGGCGAGTGAAATTACAATATATACTACTAGAAAGAGAAATATGGGTTTGGTGCGTTCAAAATAAATCTAGTGATAATTTAATATCAAAAAAATAAATAAATGTGGGTGACTTAAGATCCTCTTACAGGATGAACCTGTTCAAGTCACTCTATAATGAACATCTTCAGGGCTGTGTGTACTGCTTTCCCTGTAAGGCAGCTTGTAAGGGTCACCGCCAACAACGGCCTTCACCGTAACATTTATTCTTTCCTATTTCCCCTCCTTCTCGCTGCCACCCTTACACTCCTACTATTATTAAATTACTCTACGGTGCATTCTTCGGGTCAACCACCATACTCTTTCCTTAGTCAAAGGGTAGAGTCTGGGCTTAGGGGATAAAGAGAAGGGTTCCTCCCTTATTGGACAATTTCATAATTCTCTCAAATCAAGGGGGAAGCGGTTTATTGAGAGTGAGGGTGGAGACCCTGGACGGGTCAGTAAGTTTGTTAGCTCCTCTGACCAATTTAATCAGCAGTACCAACAAGCAAACATCAATAACAACTATAAAACTATATCAAAACAACAGTAAGTGGATCTAATTAAGATATCTTTGTACTAAATTATTATAATACGAGTACGGACTACGGATTTGTATTTAAAGATTAATTATGTTTTAAAAGAGATTATTTAGGCTAAAAAACGGCATATTAAAACAACTTGAGATCTACTATATTTATATTGTATTCAGAGATCAAATTGATTATATAATCGACGTCCGTTTAATTCAAATTAAAAATGATTTTGAGGAATTCCGGAATTTAATGCTCATTGAATAATTACAGGCTGGAGACATGGACCACCAAATTTGGAGGTAAATTATAAAATATAAAATAAAATATAAATATAATTAAATATAAATTTGAAGGAGCCCTTTTCGAGTTTGGGCGGAGTGTAACAAAATACTCTGAACTTCAAGGGGTAAGAAATTTTTGACTTGCCAATTTAAGCAAATTTCGAAATTTTATAATATTTAATTTTTTGACAAGTGGATCGGTTAACCTTTTACTTATTTAAAAAATCTTGAAATTAACAGCGATTCCAGCAAAGTAATGGTGGGGAAGTAAAGAAAATAGATCTTCCGACCCTAGTCCGTGAATTTTCCAATGAATTCTACAAAAATTTCAAGGAGAAGGTTGAAGCCATTAAGGTAAAACAGAGCTCTTACATAAACATAAGCAAATTATTATTTATTAGCCGTTTGTAAATAAATAAAATTCAGAGTCTCTAAATATTTACACTGAAAAAAATTTTTGGAAACTTTCAGAAAGTCGCAAATTGGGCCGAAGAGAGAGCCCTTGAATTCAACGAGAAAAAGGCAATGGGGAGGGTGGGGCGTTACCATCAACCGCCGGGTCATGTTGGGATTGACGAGGGTGGCTCAGTCTCAGCGGTAAAGGATAGATCAATTGAGGAAGAGTCGAAAAAGAAAAAGAAAAAATCTAAAAAGAAATCCAAAGATAAAAAGTCGAAAAAGGAAGAGGAAATGCAGGGGGATCAAAATATGGATTTCACAGAGGCATCAGTGTTCATGAATGATTTTTACTCTGCGGATGAAGAGGAGAGTTCAGATGATGCGGATGCTTATTTTGAGAACGCCAAAAGGATCCCAGAATTCTCGCCTAATTACATTTATGACCCTCGATTCCAGACAAAAGTCAACAATCTCAAATCTGCTGTCCATGTTCCGACTCCGATTGATTATTCCGGTATGGAATTTTGAATGTTTTTGGAAATTGAATTAAAATTTTGTAATCTTTTAAAAATCCAGAGAAAAATGTTAAAGATGCTATCGGATGGTCGACTGATATGGATGAACTCTTCAGGTCAAACTTTCGAAGCTCTCCAACACTGCTCTGGCAATATTTCGGGTCAAGTACGGGATTCCTTCGACAATATCCAGCGGCTCGATGGCCTAATGATAATTCTGGTTAGTAAAATGGCAATTTTTAAAAAGATTTGCATTTTGAGATATTAAATCCTTTACAGAAAAATCTGATCCGGATTTGTATGACGCCAGAATGGTTTGATTCCGATTTTATATTTTGTTTGAAACTATTAATAGCTTTAAATAACTCCAAAATATAGCGACCCTGGTATGTAAATGCTGCAAATTCTCCAAAGAATGTCATAATCCTTCACGATGTATCCGGGTCAATGACGGGTCTTCGAAGGGAGATTGCAAAACACGTGGTGTACACGATCCTTGACACGCTCACGGAGAATGATTTTGTGAATGTGTTCAATTTCTCAGATGGTAAATATTTGGAGTACAAATCACAATTTATAATTAAAATTGAATCTTGCAATTTTGCAGAGACATGGGCAATTGTGCCTTGCTTTGGAATGAAGCGTCTCGTGATGGTATGATATAAAAAATGCAATTTATCAAAGAATTTTAATATTTCTCATTTGATATCTTTATAGGCAAATTTGGAGAATATAAGAGAGTTTAAGATCGCACTCGATCAAGACAAAACTGGTACATGTATACACAGACACCCCTTAACACACACATTACTAACCCTTAATGGGATCTTGAAACATTCATTAATTTGGAATTTTGTTTTATTTTTTTAAAGCTGGAATTGCAAACTTCACTTCAGCTCTTAACGCTGCTTTTGATACACTTCAAAGGGTATGGATGATATTAATCCATTGTGAGATTTTAGTTTTAAAATTATGTGCATTTGGAATTTCAGAACTTTAATGAAGAACCTTCAGCGAATTGCAACCAAGCCATAATGCTAATGTAATACAATACTTGGATTTAAATATTATTCATTGTATTCCATATATTTGATTACTTTATATAAATCCAGAACTGATTGGAAGCCCATATTACTTCAAAGAAATCTTCAAAGCCAAACAAAACCCAATGCATCAAGTCCGAATGTTCACATACCTTATTGGAAGGGATCAAACTGATGCTAGGTAGTACCTACTTAAAATACAATATGACAAATTCTGCAAGAAGTTGAGGAAATGAGATCTTATAAAATATTTCTACTTAATTTCAAAGGGAAATCAAGTGGATGGCGTGCACCAACAAAGGATATTATGCTCACGTCGCTACACTAGGAGGTTTGAAAATATTAATACGAGTATATCCTTCAGAAGTTTTGCAATATTTGAATTTCAAATATTTTCAGAGGTTCAAGAGAAGGTTTTGAAATATCTTCCGGTCATGTCTCGTCCAATGGTATTGTATTATTATTTGTATTACGAAAAAAAACATAAGCAAATCCAGATTTAAATACATGATTTCCAAATTCACAAGGTTATGTATCAAGCTCACGTAAGCTCACTTTTTTATTCCGATTAAAGAAATAGATAATATAAATTGAATATTATATATTATTAAAAATAACCGGTAGTAGATAATAACTGAATTAGACCATAAATATAAGAAAATTAGCTGAAATCCTCAGATTTTTCAAGCCTGAAGAGGTTAAAAAATGGATTAATTACGATCATAAACAATATTCATTGTATTACTACTGACCGCTTTGGCTTTTGAATACTATGAAGGGGTTTTCCGACGAATCTCCGAGACAGGCCAATTCGGATTCCAATAAATGGGAGTGTTAATCCTGTAGTACCACCTTCATTGGATCTCTCTAAATTTAATTGTCTCATTAATTATTGCCAAAATTAGCTCGGGAATAAATTAATTAAAGGTCTAAGAGTTTAATTACCTTTATGCTGGAACGCTGTAAGGATCATACGCTTTTTGACATCCGAAATACAAGTTTTTTGTGGGCTCTTTTCTTTCTCAGTTAATTTCGTAGGAGAGGGCTCTTTCACATCCCAAGACTTGTCATTTACGTCAATCCTCTTGAGTGACATCACTGGGTCACTCTTTGAAGCGTCCACCACTTTCGTGTCAAAGTTTTTGAGCGGTTTTTTGGGAGTTTGAGCCGATTTGTGGGTTGTTAGGGCTTTCTTTGGCGTCACTGCTGGCATATCTTCTTCACTTCCTGAATGGAGATTGCAATTAAACAGATTATGTCACCAAACTCTTCCTCAATGGCACTCTCAGTCAGTGGATTGACCCCACATATATTACCCTGACCCACTAGAAAGCAATTCAACTTTTCCATTTTGACGGAGGAATGACTTGCCTCTGATCCTGAGAGAAGACTGATCTCCCATGCACTCCGCCTTCATGCCTAAATAATGATCACCGTTTATAAATTTTCAAACTACAAAGCTTTAAAATACATTTTTATTAATTTTAAATTATTAATTTTATCTCTATATAATAAAATTATGTTTGGCCGTCCTTTTTCTAGGACGTGCATTGGACTCCAGTGTAAGGATACTCAAATTAATATATGATTATTGATCATTAAATCTTATAATCGTAATTATTCTTCCTTTAGCTATGCGGATGTTGCTGTAAGTTTCTTAATAAAAATATGAAAAAAATGCCCAATTTAGCCAAATTCTTATATCTAAATAAACTCAATGAACGCTCAAAGTTTGAGAAAAACGGGAGATACCCCAGACTGGATTTTTGGAGATTTAAGTTAAGAGGACGGAAGCGGACGTGGACAAAAAATAAGAAATTAGAGAGAATAATCAATTTCAATGCTAATCTCGAATTGATTCACAAAATGTATGAGGATGATGATGAGAGTAGTGAGCAGAGTAGAACTAGTGAGATTTACTTGATTAATCCAGAGGTAGGTCAGTTTTTATAATAGATCTTTTTTTGTTTCATTTTTATTTTATTTTTCGAGCCCCGTTTTGAGAGAGACTAATCCAAATTAACCTTGCAAAAATGCGTTCAAATAACGGTGTGACCCTCAAAAAGCAACAAATGACACAAAGACAAAAAAAGGCTTTAGCTCTTAACTTTTAAGCGACAAAAACCTACCTACAAAACATAACCCAATCGCTATATTTTTCAAAATACAGATATTAGATACTCAGGATTGGTTATGGGATGAGAAGCAAAGTCAGCGACAGCGACGCCGTTCGGAGCGCTATAAGGTTTGCCTTCAAAACAAATTGGAGATCTCCTAAAATATTAATTCGGCATTTTTTGAATATTCAGGAATTTCTCCATCGACTTTTCTACAATACCAACCGGGACGAAAAGCCTGAGGAGGATTCAGACTCGGAGAGGGAGAATCTGATAACGAATGGTGAGCGTACGAGTGATGACATGCCGATGGAGAAGCTGGAGGAGCTCAAAAATCGAATACCAAACCTTTATAAAAAGAAGAGGAAGCGAAGATCTGAATTCTTTGAGTATATTGATATTGATAAACATCAGAATGACGAGGATTTTGAGTTTACAACTGGAGGAAATACGGAGACGTGAGACAGCGACTGAAGGTGGAGATGTCGAGGGGGAGAAGGGGGATCAAGAGAGGGGTGTGATTCGGAAGAAAGTCATCCTCACGAGGAAAAAGGTCTCAACATTCCTTGATACGGGCCTATTAACTGTGGATGAGTATGAATTGAGGAGAGAGCAAGCCAGAATTGATAGAATTCGAAGGGTAAATTGAAAGATCTAATTCAAAAATCCAAAAAAATCATTCCAGGGCCAATTTTTAAGCTGTAAAAGTATATAAACATTTTTTCCTATATTAAATTCCAACAAAAAAATGAGTTTGGCTTTCGAATGTCGGTTGAATCCCGGTTTCTTTCCCTGAAAAGTATTTTTGTGCATGCTTTTGATTCATAATTTAATCCGCCATTTTAAAACCAAATGAAGCAAATTTTGAATTAATCAATCTGACAAATTAAACTCTGACTTCTGAATGACCCACCACCACCAATCAACCAACCGTTCTGATCCCATTATCCAATTGGATTTGACATGATTGATTTTTTAAACCGA
>JAAZTK010002395.1:0-11348 GCA_036507255.1 Megalothorax incertus | reverse complement strand
GGAAATTGGAGTGGCTTTCATCCTATGGGCTGTGGGTGTCCAGAGGAAGAATCTCAAAGGGACCATTGGGATTCGGAGTTCTTTTCCTACACTTTTTAAGGCATTCCTTGAAACTAATGACCGAATTAAAACCCTATATTCTAATCTAGAGTATTCCTAGTATTTTTATATCGAAGTACGGATATATAAGTATGTAACATACGTGTATTATATCGTATTTTGTATTGATAAAATTGACCAAAAGCAGTATTTTTAAATTTTAACACATGAAGTATATGCAAATGGTTTTAAATTGTACCTATTTTATTTTGGAAATTGTCTTTCAAATATTTTAAAAAAAAATAATAAATCCGGATTTTGTACACATATGATCTTGCGTTGCATTCAATTGATTTATAAATAGATCTTTGCTAGCAGCTGCAGTGTAAAAAAAACTCTTTAAATGTGCTCAAATCCTTATACATTCGTACTTGTTGCTGGCATATTTTACCCGGGTCTAAAAATAGAAAAACCCGAACCAGGAGACGGCATTCGAGGATCTCCGGCATATTTCTCCCAATGGATAATAAGGTAAAACATTGAATTTATATTCTAAATTAGCATAAATTAATTTTATATTTGAAATAAAGTGTCCAATATGTCACGGGGAAGGGTCCAAAGTATGCACAGGCTGTCGGTTGGTCAACTACTGCTCTGCAGACCATCAAAAGCAGCATTGGAAGCAACACAAAAAAATTTGCTCGCCATTTCAAGTATTAAAATTTGAATAATTAATTATTTTATCAATAAAATGAAGTTATTGACCTCAGGTCAAGCATTCGGACGAGTTACAACGATATTTGGTAGCTTCGAGGGACCTAAAAGCTCGAACGGTGATCATTTCAGAGGTTCCAATGGGGGTTGGCCCGGGCGAGCATGAGGTCCACCTCCTCAAGAAGATGGGAGATGATGGCAATGTCACAGAGGAATCCTCAAAATCACTTCCAGTCTGCCTAGGCTGCTGTGCCCTAATGACAACCTCACCAGAGGTCAAATGTTCCAAATGTGGATGGCCAGTTTGTGGCGAGGAATGCTCAGGAATTGGACACCATGCTGAGAATGAATGTCAATTATTTGTGAGCTCTGGAGCTCAATTCAATCTTGACAATATGGAATTTATGGAAAAATCAATCATGGTTCTACGTCTACTCCTCTTGAGGTCAACCCGCCCTAAACTTTGGGAGAAATTGGGTGAAATGGAACATCATAATGAAATCCGAGGGCTTAGGGAGACTTCAGTCATGGTGGACAATGGTGTGATTCAAAATCTGAAGAGATGGACTCCTCCTGACTTTTCTGTGGATGAGGATGAGGTTAGGCGTCTCAACGGGATTATTGTTGTTAATTCTTTTAGCCTTGAAAAGACTTGTGAGAAATCACTCGAGGATCTCTATAAAACGAAGCGGCTTATAACCACGCAAGTTCTTAAATTAATGCCTTGAGGTTCAAATAATTGTCAATTATTTTGGACATAGGAAGGTGCGATGTCTTTTTAAGGATACCACAATCCTGGCTCATTCTTGCGTACCAAATTGCCGTTGGAGCATCTCGGCATCACCCCAATTCCGGATGATAATTCGGACATCAATCCCAATCAAAAAGGGTGAACTTCTCACAATTCCTTACGGGTCAAAAGAGCTCTTTGTTGGGACACTGAGACGTCGGGAAACGATCAAAGACGAGGGACTCTTTGAGTGCCGATGTCCCAGGTGTCTGGATCCAACGGAAATGGGCACGAATTTAAGCGGAATCAAATGCCAAGATGTACAATGCGGAGGGTACCTCCTTCCTCAAAACCCTGTCGATCCGACATCAATTTGGACCTGTAGGGATTGTGGTCACGTCAAAAATGCTCAAGATGTGAGTCGTGTCATATGCCAGCTGGAAAAGGAGGTAAGTTCAATGGCAGAGCTTATGGAGGGTGGAATGAGCGGCGTCAGCGTGGAAAAACGCGTCAAAACCCTGGAGGAAATGATTCGGCGCTGTTCTGGAAGTCTCCTCCATCCAAATCATTACCTACTACAGAGGGCGTCGCGTGCTATATTTAACATCTTTAGCAAACATTGTGACATCCCTGAGCTTGAGGATGAGCCAAGATCCGTTTTTCTAAAGCATTGTCAAGCGCTGCTAGATGTCGCTGATAAAATCACGCCTGGATGCACGCTAAGTCGAGGTACGCGCAAATATTTAGCGTGAATGGTCTTATTAATTATTTTTTTACAATAGCTAATTTGCAATACCACATGTCTGGGTGCTGGATGAGGATGGGGCTTAAGAGTTTACGTGCAATTCACGAGGACCACGCTAAAGTTTTGGATTCTTTGACCTTATTTCGGCGTACATATGAATTCCAGACCCAAGCTCTAGATTTTTTCCAAGATGCTGAGAATGGCAAGGAGTATGTTGATGAGCTGACCTCACTCAAGGGGAAATCCAAAGAGGTCGTGGACAAATTGGAATCTCTAGCCTCGGTCGCGCTCTTCCGGTGACAATTATCTTCCAAAATGGTGCAGATTTTTTGCAATTAATATAGGTATTTGTAATAGGATTTAGGATTAGTATTTCTTATGCAATAATGCGATATGAATAAATTTAATGTTTTTCTTGGAAAAAAATGCAATTTGAATATTTTTGGAAGACTTGTCCATATTTTTCTATTGTATTTAAATTTTATTAAGTTTATAGCCTTATCATACAAATAGTTGACCCTATTAGCTTAGGCTTGGACGTGTAATACAATTACATTTTATGGATATTTCTTTATTGCAATAAACAACTTGAATAGGTACAATTAATTCAATTTTTTTGAGCATAAATAAAATTACAAAATCTCTTCAATGGAATGGAATATTGAGTCGAGGATGAAGGGATATTGGCATTGCAATTAATTTTATTTAAAATACTATTTTGCAATGAATGGAAATTGTATCAAATTTATGGCTATAAAAGGGCTGTAGATTAATTAAAATAAGGATTCGCTCTTAAATTCAAAAAGTACATTTCAATCTAAAAATTATGAGGACGACTACCCTTGCCCTTTTTGCATTTTGTTTGACCCTGTCATTCTGTAAGGATCTCCCAGCAGGTGTCTACTCCATCCTAAGCAATGAAGGAACGGTAATTATCCACTTAAAAATTCATATTTTTAATTAATTAAATTATGTTCAGGTGCTGACTGACACGGGGATTTGGCATCCAAATAAAAGAGGGAATAAGATAACGGCGGTGGCCACAAAAGAAGGGGTCATAGGTCAGGATAATCAAAAATGGAATGTGAAGCCGTATCCAATTGATCCAAATGACGAGTTCCCATTGGGTAATACTAATTCTAACATTTTTAAGCATCGTAAAATAAGATTTTAAACTCTGATTAAAAATAGATTACACGGAATATGAGATCCAGATTGATGGACCTAAATTTGGACGGAGTGAGATGCATGTTGTTCAACCTTATGAATATGGTGAATATGAATGTGAATATGGTGAATATGATTATGAATATATTATGTTCAGGATATGCTCAGATGGAGAGGTGGATGCTCACGGAAAAGCAGCCTGGGAATTGGCAGGTCAAAGGTTACAATTCAAAATGCCTTCAAAATGATGGGTATGGATTTAACCTTATAATATTTTGTGCATTGCTTAAAAACCCTGATTTTTTTACCTTAGCCCGGGAATGAACATTTCCAAATCTGATTGCACCGGAAATGAAAATCAATTGTGGAGCTTTTTCCCCCTGTAATTGAATTATTTATTATTTATAAGATTTAAAGGATCTATAAATTATAAATTCACGACATTTATGGCCCAAAGCACTCTGAATAAATCGATATGGCCGTTTCATAATTGATTAGAATTAATTTGTTTCAACCTTAACTAGCTTTCGGACCCCATAAATATTTGAAAGGACATTTAGGACATACACATGACTGTCATATTTGAAAACTAATGTATCTTAAGTTCTTGACGTTGATTAAAAGTTCATGACCAACGTCGCATGCCTTATTACACAATGCTAACTATGTAGTAAATCTATTTTTAAAATTTTTCGGAAAGTAGATTTTAGCAATTTTTGCATATTATTTCGCATTTTTTTGCAAAATGAATCCTCGAGTCTCATTTTTTCCTCTAATTTTAATTTTGGAGATTTTAATTACCAAAAGTGAGGATCTGAAATCAATTGTGTCTGAAATAATTCATTCCGGATCATGTCCATCAATCTTGATGACGCCAAACTTTGTTAACTTGATTGAGGACAACGCCCTTCCACTCGTATTATATTCCCCGGAAGAATCGCACGAGAATTCCAAGTTTTACTTCACTTTGGAAAAGTCTGATGGCCAGATTTTTGAACCAATTATTTTTGGTGAATTTAAATTTACGAAACAATGTTCAATTATCCTGATTCCTGGGGCTGGCTCATCCATTCCAAATTACCTATTGGAAAGAAGATTCGCTCGTGGAAATTTTGATATATTTCTCTTCATTTCAAATGATTTGGCTGCAATGAATTTCTTCATGAAGTCAAATTTCGCCAAAGAACTTCAATACAAAATCGGCGTTGTTGCCGATTCTTCTTTAAAAATTCTTGATCCATGTAACTTCCGAGGAGGTTTTGACCATTGTGTATATGGTAGTTTGTTAAACGGTAAATTCCTTCAGGTGACAATGTCAGATGGTCAGCATTGGCTTCGGATTCAAAGAAGAGGTTCGACGATTTCTGGTCAAGGCGTCCATTTTGAAATGGTTGCGGACATTGCCAGAAGGCACAATTTTACTTTTGATATCAAAATGAGTGACAAAGGTGCTACAGGGCTCAAAATGAAGAATGGTACTTGGTCTGGATGTATGGGTGACCTACTGGATTCAAGAGCTGATTTTTCCGTTACCACCGGCATCGTTGAATCTCGACATCGCATCGTGGATCCTACCGCCTTCACCATCTATCTTGATCGAATCTTCTTCCTTAAAACACCAAAACTTGAAAGCAATTGGAGTCTCCTCTTCAAACCCTTCTCAATATGGGTGTGGCTACCAATCCTGGTCTCACTGGCCCTGGTCACTTTCGTTCTTGAAGCAAAATCAACTCCAAATTCCTTTTATTTTGTTTTAGCCATTATATTAGAACAATCAATAGAAGTGACACGGATCATGTCAGTCCGCCTACGGATTTTCGTCATTATTTGGATATTTACCTGCCTACTTCTAGGAACTGCTTATAAAGCACGTCTATTTATATGCCTGACATTCCTTGACCTAGCCCCATACCCGGAAACTCACGAAGAACTTGCTGCCTCGAATTATAAATTATTTTTAAGAAGTTATAATGGTCTTGCAATGGCATTTATCCTCGGATCTAAAGAAAAGAAGCATAAATTAATTCTACAACGGGCCAAAATTATTTTCAACACAATGGAATGCCTTCAAAGGTCTCTACTTGATGAGGACACGGCATGCTTAGAGTATGATTTCCCAGCTAGGTTTATTCTTATGAAAAATGCATCACTTTCCGAATATGATGCTGATAATCCACAACAATATTTTCGGACATCAAAGGATCGTGACGCTAGATCATATACTGCTTGGCTTACCCGAAAGGGGTCACCAATAAGGGATATCCTGGGGAGGGCCGTGATGGTAAGGCCATCAAATATGAGTTTATTTAAAAGAATTAATTAATTTTTAATTAATTAGTGGACTTTATGCTCTGGAATGCATGATCGTTGGATTTCAAATGATTGGAGGTCTCAACGGTTGATTGGATCTCAATGGCTTCGGGGTCAAAAGGGTCACCCTGTCAAGGAAGTGTTGGAGAAGGGTGCTCTTGAGGCATCCTCAAGGAATAAACCACTTACCACCAAGGGTTTATTCATGACATTCTTACTTTTAATTATTGGTTCGATTTTAGCCTTTAGTTTCGTGTCTGGAGAGTTGATTTATTACAAATATTTTAAGAATAGTCATTCAAATATCGATTTAATTAATATGCATAATTTAAATTTAAGGTTTGCCATTTTATTTAAGTGAAAAAGTGATGTCTAGCTTGGAAAAAACAATATATTTGTACAATTTACAAAGAAAAGTTAATAAATATTAATTTTGTTCATCCACCAGCCGGTTTAACCTGCGGAAATTAATTAATTAATTAGAAATTCATATTCTGGATGCTTTTATTTTTTATTTTTAAATTAGCTGACCTTGGAAGAAGGATAAGGCTCCTCTGGGGATTGACATAGGGTGGATTATGTCTGTCAGGATAGTTTGGGTTATTTATTGGGAAATGATCATCCTTATTCTGGTCAGGGTACAACACCCTAAGATAAATAATTAAAACATTAATATATTTGAATTATTATTATTAAGATTTTTTAAGCAATCATACCTGAGTTCATTGATGGCAGACACAAATGAAGATAGAGATTGGAATTGAAGATCCCTCGTTGTAAATGGTATCACCGACAATACTTCATGATCTATAAGTATACGAGATTTTATTTATTTCTTAAAATTAGTATAAAAGAATGCCAATTAAATTGTTTTTTTATTAAATTACTTATTATAAAGGTGTACTTACCATTAGACACATAAGAGATGGAGATGGCTCCAAGCTCAGACTCTGAAAAGCGGACAAGAAAGGTGCCTGGAGGCTTCCCTCTGAGGATCTCTCCAACCTGCTGCCGGCCCAGGAATCCATATATTGAGCTCTGATTCCAATGGAGGAGGAGATGACCTCGAAGCAGTTCCATGACCTCAAAGAACCATCCAAAAAGGGAAAACTTGCGTACTTCAAAGGCTTCCCTCAATGGCTCTAAAAGGACATTTCTTGACACTTTGCCACAAGGGGAGATTTTGAGAACTTCTGCCAGATAAATTAAGGCATCCAGCGAGACGTCACGACTTGTGGCATTGTTATTGACCTTTTTCCGAAAAAGGGCATTGAGAGCGAAGGCTACCTCTGGCCAAAAGACTTCCTCAGGAGCGGAAAAATCATTCCGGCCCTCCTGTGAGAAGGCGCTGTCCCAAAATATCGATGCAAACGCCCTCACTCTTGAGGAATTGCATTGGGATTATGTTAAACATTAATTTATCAAGCTTTTCATTGAATTTACCTTTGATTTGCATTGACAATGGCGATAATTGGTGGTGAAAACGCCGTCATTCGGACTGGAATTGATTCCTCGGATCCTGGAATCCGGATTTCGACGTTGGACACAAAGAAGAGGGATCCCTTGACATCCAAAGGGTTCCGAATGCTCTTCCTCTCGGTCAGAGTCAAATTCCTGAGGGTTTTTCAATTAGTAATTTGTTAAAAACCAGGAAAAAACTAACGAAAAACTGGCGAGGAGGACATTTTGACCTTGGACCACCTGAAATCCTTCTACCGAGTGGTTGAGGGTTCCATAATGGTCTTTGATCTTGTCCAGAAAGACCTTTTCTTGGACCAAATCCGAAAATAGTTGGTCCTCCTTGAGAAAATAGGCTGTACATGGCCCGAGGACGCTAGAACCCAACAAAATCTGACCCAAAATACATCTCAGAGTAATCCTTTTCTTTTTACCCTGACCTTTCATGATTATATTCGGGCAATCTTGAACCAAAAGGGATTTGGACACGAGATCTTGAAGGATTGACCTGACCTGGATCATTATTTATTATTTGGCACATTACAAATTAACAAAAACCTACCTCCGCCATCAAAAGTGGTAGAGTTTGACGGTTTTCCGGTGTGTAAAATTCTCGATGAAGGATCGAGAGGCTGTGAAGTTCATGGATTGACCTCAAAGTGGCTAGAATGACCTGGAAAAGCGATATGGACCACTCTTGGATCTTGTCCAATGTTAACCAAGCCTGATATTTGATCCCAATTTCCAAAAGAAGCTGCGACCACCTCCATTTCATTAAAGTTACACCCAAAATCTCGCTTTTGCATTGGAGTATACTATCCCGGAGGACCCTGAGGGTGTTAAGAACCTCCATTTCAAGTTCAAAGTATCCCCTCATCTGATTAAGGAGCCACAAAGGTGTTATTAAGTGGTATTTAGGGGAATTTTTGGACAAACCTCGGAATAAATTTTGCTGGACAGCTCTGATTTGCCATTAATTAACCTTTGGAGGAAGTAATTATCATTGGCCACGTTGTTTGGGCCATTCTGGAGGTTGAGAATCCTCTCTAGGGTTCAAAGGTCAAGGTTCATACAAAGTGTTATAAGAAAACACCGGAAAAAAGCTTGAAAATTCTGGAAAAACTCACGAGATGTATGATCATATTGACCCATCAGCTTCTGGAGGAATCCATGTCTTTCTTTGATTACCCCAACCACCCTGTCCGTTGACACCTGATGGCCCTTGACCTCAAAAAGCAAGCCAGGAACCTTCGAAGTCCCTTCTGATGTCCAAATCGCTTTATCAGAGATCTCCCAATAGCGAAATGCAAAGGATTCCCTTCGGAGGAGGATTTGAAGGTCCAAAAATAGCTCCAATTCCAGAAAATTCTGGATTTATTTAAATTTAAATAAATCAAAAAGCTGGAATAATATACCTCAAGTGATCCAAGGAGTTCATAAAGCCTCCGTTGTGGTCCGAGGTCATTCGAGGTTACTAGCTTCCTCCGAGCCTCCCTTGTGAGCTCCTCCTTGAAGGTTCCCGCATGACCTATGTCCTCAGCCTTCTCAATATCGAATTCCTCATTGATGTATCGCCTGGAATTTAATTGTAATAATAAATTATTCAAAAATTATTTAATTACCCCAGCCTCGCCTCCACAAGTTGAGGAAATTCGGACCGAATGGTAAAATGTATTGGTTTTTGCTTGTAAAAATCGAGGATGGTCTTCCTCCTTGGAGGTGGCAAGTTTTGCACTTTTGTCCAGGTGCTCATCTTCCAGGAATTAAGGTCAAAGTTCAAATATGTGTAGCTGGTGCCGTTTAGAGTACAAAAAGTGCATTGTACTGACTGACATTTTAACCCTTATTTATAGCTTTTTTTTACCGGCATAAAATGCATATTAAACTTGAGATTATTGTATTATTGTAGTATATCGTAGATATCTATTATAACTTTATAAGTGGACATTTATAGAGCCTAGATCTGACAATATATTGTAAATATTTCTATCGGTGCAGTGTAAGATATCTAGCACTACTATCTCTCTATATGCCTAGATTGGAAGCAAAATGATGCTGAAATGGGTAGTAGATATGTATTATATGGGATAATTCCTAGTAAATTTGCAATAGATAAGAAATTCGCATAAAATGTGCCCATTTTCTATATTATAAAATTACGATAAACTATTGTACAGTACTACGTACTAGTAGTAGCCCATCCTATTGATATATCTGTAATAGATTGCTGATAATGTCCATTATGTCAACAATGCACGCCTGTAATCATGCCATAAGATTTCTCCGAATGAATCAATTTGGGTGCGGAAGATTAGAGCTATCGGGTAGGATATATAAGCATTGCAATAGCTGTATTTTGTGTATCCTAAATATTAGTAAATTTACAGAATGTCCATAAAATGGCCAAAATTATGTAAATTAAAATTCTATCAAACTTGTTCCTTGTGCAAATATTTATATGCAAAATGCGTCAAATCTCTTCAAATTTAAACTGGAGGTGCTTGCGTCATTACAATTTCTCCAAACAGTATTTCCTTTTATTTAAGGATTATTTTTATCTTTATCTTCACTTCCTGTCTCATTATTTTAAGTTTTAAGCGACGCCGATGCTTCCAAATTCGGAATATCCGCATATGACATTAAATTTCTGGCGGCAGGTGTCGCCTTTCCTCTCTTATTAATTAATATAATTGATTTTTCATATTTTCACAGCATCCTTTTAATCCTTAATTGAAATGTAGTATTTATCTGCAATACCTTAAGCATTTTAAATTTTTGCAAATACAAATGGACAAAAATGCGCCAACCTTGACGCAGCTCAGGTTGAATTTCTTAAACCTGAATCTGCTAACTTTGATTAATGTTTAACCTGTTTGCCACCGATATCCACAAGCCATTCTCAAGTACTAGATAATTCTAAAAAGTTCTTTGGATAAGAACTTTCAAAGAACTTCCAAGTACCTCTTTCAAGATACAAATTTGCATTAAACATTTTTGCAAATTTTGTTTTTTACAAAAAGCCCCAACCGGTTTTAGCAGAGATTCGCAATTCCTGGCTCCTGAGTCAGCAGCAAAGTATATCTCAGTCTCTTCTTCTCCAGATTATTTTATTATTGCAAAATTCAGCTGAATTTTAAAAGGTAGGTACTTCTAATTTTAATATAAATTAAAACTCGCATTTTAAACTCCGAAATGAATTTTTTTACTCAATTTCCAGCAAAAAATTAATAATTTATAGATAATTCTTGACCAATTGAGTAAGCTATATTTGTTTTTTTTCCAGGATTTTCCAGGATGTTCCTCCTACTCGTTCTAGCTCTGGTTGGATCCTCATTGGCTGAGACCCGATATTGCTACTGTGACCAAGATGGGGTCAGAGGTCAACAAACTTACATCCCAGCTTCAAGCTCATCCCGGGTTTATTCTCGTCCATCCACTTCCTACACCCGATACGAGACAGTCTATCCTTCCTCGAACAGGGAGGTCTACTACCCTCCATCCTCCGGTCAAACAGTATATAGAGAGTACGAGTCAAGACAGCCTACACGAGTAGTATATGAGAGTTCATATCCATCTAGCGGTGGATATTCATCTCCATCTAGTGGTGGATACTCTTATTATCCATCTGGGTCCACACGAGTTGTTCAATCCGGAGGAACAAGATGTCAACGGAATGCTCAAGGGGGTTGTTCATCTTATGTGAGATATGTGTAGACCGTTCGAGCTAATGCACGAAAAATCAATTAAATTTAAAAATTGTTCAATAAAATCACTGAAAATGTATACGAGTTTATGCAAATATATGTATCAAAAAAATATTGGAACATTCATGGAACTTTTCAAATTTTATTATCCGTTTCAAGAAATGGTAACATTTATTTTTGCAATTTGGCAGCAGCACTTATTAAAGGCACAATACAGTTCATAATATAATTATTACATATCTAGGTACTAGTTGCATATTTTTATTTAAAAATATAGGCATTTTAAATTAGATAATACTGACGATTAAACATTTATCGTAATACTAATACTTTACGCGACCTACGGAACATTTAATTATAAGCTACAAGAATTTCTCCCAAGCTTCGCTTGGGGTGTTTTGTAATTGGTTTTTTGGCCTCACATGACCCCATGATTGACCCATGTCAGCTTAATCCGGTATCATTCGATTCCTCTCATTGA
>JAAZTK010002394.1:0-11349 GCA_036507255.1 Megalothorax incertus | reverse complement strand
CATTTTGATGTGGGATTTACAAAAACAAAGCCCTCCGTCTCGAAAAAGGATCAAATTAAATATGATAATATGAAAACAAATTATTCTTCAAACTTTTAAAAAAAATTTAATGGAGTTTGGATGGATTTCTAGAGTTTAAATTTAATTAATTCAGTACTTGGTACTCTTCCTTAAATTATAAGATCGTCGAATCCAGAGGACATTCTTTAATAACTTGTAATTTCTCCACTTTAGATATTTAATATTAGTAGGTAATAATAGATTTAGTTTTTTGACTAATTTTGTAGCATAATCTTAATCTTTTTCTTTATTGCTTATTTATCGTATGATATTTCATGTTTAATTAATATTACTAATTATTAATTACATAAAATATGTAACATTTCAAACTACTGTATAATAATAGGTATAATACTCCAGGTATTTCTTCAGAACATTGTAAATCTTTATATTTTCAAGAATAAAATAAAAGAGTCGATCTGCATTTACATTTTGCATTAAAATAAGTTATAAGCGGAGCTTGGTTATATTAATATTATTAATACGATAATTTGATAATACGATAATATCTCAATCTGTAGAATAAATAACAATTTAGCAGAGTCTGCTAGCTGATTCATATTTCATATATGAGTTTATGAAGCTGTTAGCTACAGATTACAGATAGATGCGATAGGTAGTATGTGTGCATACATAGGTTTTAGGAAATAACAAAAGAAAGTAAATTAGGCATAATACTTAGAATTAGTATATATGACAAGCACAAGTGGTTATGTAATTAATTCAATGGGAATTGAAAGGAGATTGACCCCGAGGTTTCCATCATGGGATATTTCTCTTTCATCAATCATTTAACCCCGTTTACAGAGATCTAGTTGAAAAAGAGTCAAAATGAAGCGGATTTCAATTCCACTTTTATCAGTTTTAATTGGAATTAATTGGATTCTTGGAGGATCGTGCAAAGAGCAAAGGAAATACGATGGGTATGCAATTTTTAATGCTTATTAAAATCAAAATCTTAAAAAACTTCTTTTCCTGACTAGGTTTAAAGTGTACACAGTTGCAAAGGGGCTGAATGAGAAGCAACTCAAATCTTTGGCAGATTTGCAAAAAATTCAACCAAGGCTAGACTTTTGGAGTGATCTTTCAAGAACTCAAACTACAGACATTTTAGTAAATTATTTTATTAAAAAATATCCTGATTAAAAGCTTGTAGTAGTGCATGAAGATCTGTAAAGGTTCACATTTATATATTTTAAATTCGTAGGTATCGCCTTCAGAAGCGGAGAAAGTTGAGACATATTTCACCCTTAATCATATCCCTTACAATGTAACAATCAAGGATGTTCAAGTGTAATTCATTTGTAATTGCATATCCTAACTGGAATTTCCAGTTCTAATTTAAAAGCGATTTTTTTATATCCCTAATTATGATTTGAAATTCTTCCAGGGCTGTGGATAGAGCGAGTAGAAGGGAGAATCGACAAGGCTCGATGAATTGGAATCAATATCAAAAGCTTAACGTGGTGAGTATTTCAAATAGAATGGATTAGAATATTATGAGTAAATGCTTTAATTAAATTCCAATTAGATTCATAGCTGGATTGATTCTCTTGCCTTCCTATATCCACAACTTGTGCAAATCTCAAGCCTCGGAAAGAGCTATGAGGGCCGTGACATCAAGATGATTAAGATATCTTCAGGGAGTAATGCGAGTAAAAAAGGAATCTTTCTCGATGGGGGTATGCACGCCAGAGAATGGATAAGGTATGCTAAACAATTTTTAAGCATCTATTAACAATTCAACAATCATACAGTCCAGCGACAGCCACCTATGTCATCAAACAACTCCTGGAAAAATCAAAGGATAACCCTGAGCTTCTGGACTCAATGGATTGGTATATTGTACCGGTGGTGAATGTCGATGGCTACGAGTGGACACATACGGATGTAAATGACACAAATATTTAGACGGGAGGCATTTAATTAAAGCATAACTTTAATTTAAATAGGACCGTTTGTGGAGAAAGTCGAGGTCAAAACAAGATGAGGATTGCATTGGCGTGGATTTAAATAGAAATTTTGATTTCCATTGGGCTGAGGTAGAATTTGAACGTTTTGTAGTAGTATGTTACGCTGGTTCAAAACGTTTTGAACGTTTTTTAATCCCATCTCCCACTGATTTAAAACGTTTTGAACCTTTGACCCAAAACGTTTCGAGCGTTTTGAAAGCCCATCTCCCGCTGATTCAAAACGTTTTGGGTCAAAGTTCAAAACGCTTTGAACGTTTTTAAATCCCATCTCACGCTGGTTCAAAACGTTTTGGGTCAAAGTTCAAAACGTTTTTAACATTTTTAAATCCCATCTCCCGCTAGTTCAAAACGTTGTGGGTCAAAGTTCAAAACGTTTTGAACATTTTTAAATCCCATCTCCCGCTAGTTCAAAACGTTGTGGGTCAAAGTTCAAAACGTTTTTAACATTTTTAAATCCCATCTCCCGCTGGTTCAAAACGTTTTGAACGTTTTTAAATCCCATCTCCCACTGATTCAAAACGTTTAAATCCTTTTTTAATCCCATGTCCCACTGATTCAAAACGTTTTTAACCTTTGACCCAAAACGTTCAAATCTTAGGTAGGAGTGAACGAGGATCCCTGCTCAAACACTTATCCTGGACCTCACGCTTTTTCTGAGAATGAAGCAAATGCGACTGCAGGGTTTATTTGGAATAATCGGGGGAAGATTGATGCATATGTGAGTACCTAAACGCAAAATACTTACTTAAAAAGTGTACAGATAAATGGGAAAGTTTAATGATTTAATCCAATGCAATGGGCATTTTTAGATAACGCTTCATTCTTACAAGCAATTATTTCTGACTCCGTATGGATATACTGAAGATCTCCCAAATGATTACGATGATTTGGTATTCTTCTAATTTTGGTTAATTATCAATCAATTTAAAAATTCCTATAATAGTACGAAGTCGGATTGAAGGCAGCCAAAGCGCTGGAAGAAGTCCATGGAACAGAATACGAGGTAATTGGATTGATCCTTTAAGTTTAAAGATATAAGGGGGAAACTTGAACATATTTTAAACGTTTTAATTTGTAGGTTGGGGCGCCTAGTCATATATTGTGTAAGCTTTCCTTTGAAACATTAAAAAACAGATTTAAATCAGTTTAAGGCAATTTAAAGATCGGGTCATTTAAATAAAATAGAATTTTAAATACTAGCTAGTGTTTAATGGTAGCTAATCTATAAAAAAGTATTACAAAATTCCAACTTTCAGATAGGAATTCAGGATCATCTCGAGATTGGTAAGCCCCTAAACTGAAATATTTTAAAAAGCAAAGTCTAAAATTCACTTTTGTATATTAAATTCAGGGCTAAAGGAGTTCCAGAAATCAAATATTCTTACACAATCGAGCTCAGAGATCAAGGGGATGCAGGGTAAAATTACAGATGCATATTTATTCAATATCCGTAGGCATTTTCATAAAAATGCTTCTGAAATAATTTTAGATTCCTACTCCCAGATGAAGAGATCCTTCCAACAGCTCAAGAGACTTGGGAAGGGATCAAAGTGATGGCCAAGGCTATAATTAACTCGCCAAAAGTGACCACGGATGATGAAGAGGATGAGGATGAAGAAAATGACGACGATGATAAGAGAAAGTGATTTCAGGGGGCTGGGGAATATTAAACTAATCTTTTGTATTTGAGATAACATTTTTTTACTGAGGCATTATGAAATAAAATATCGACTTTTTGTATTATTAATTTCTTATTGAAATGACCCGATTCTTTAAATTGCCATTACTTAATACTAATAGTTAATATTCGTATTGCTAAATGAGTAGCATACATTTTAGGAATTTGGCTAAATTAGTGGTCTAATCATCATAATGTTCTTCAATGCAGATTTGTATTCTGGATCATCTCAGGATTGGATACGAGAGTTTGGCAAGGTTAAATATTCCTATACGATGGAGTTGAGGGACAAGGGCGAGTTCAAGTTAGTATTACAATACTTTTGTCTGATATTACCCATCTTCCCCATATCTTTCCAAACTTCTAAATTTCCTCATTTAAATTCACAAATTTTAACTATTTAATCATTTTAGATTTTTGCTCCCTGAGGATCAAATTAGGGAGACTTGCGAAGAGGTTTGGGCATCAGTAAAAGCAATGACAAAGGAAATCCTGGAGAAAGAGTCGCCTGAAAAGTTCAAAACTTCGGGAAATCCAGTCCATAACCTAAAGATTAACGCGTCTTGGGGAGATTTAGTTTAATTCCTTAAAAATATGAATATATTCCCAAATTCATTAATATATGCTTAAAATGTATCAATAAAGACATAAAAATAAACCTTTGCATCTCCATTGTCTCATCCTCCTTTATATTCCAAAAGGTAAGACAATGCAATGGATTTTTCCACTAATGCTAAAACAGATTTGCTTTAATTTCAATGAATCATTGATAATGATAAGGATTACGGATATGTCGAGTAATAAAGAGAGTTTAACAAGGAGTAAACAGCCAGGGTTAGGATTTGATTGTGCAATTGCCAATAAAGGGATTGGAATATAATGAATTCATGTGCGAAAAAGGTGATGCTTTCGCAATCAATTACCTACCAAGTCTATAAAAGCCAGCAATGTCAACCCGGCTCGTAATTAATTCCAAATTACTTTGAAATGGAGGACATACAAAGCTTAGCCGGGGCTCCTTTGGTAAAAAAACCTAAAATTGTCATTTCAATCTATGAATTAATTAATCATTTTTTTAAGTCCACCTTCATACCTACGATGGCCTGCTTGTTGGCCACATTCCGAAATGGAACCCGAAATTATGATGGCTACCATATATTTAAATTACAAGCCAACAGAGGTATTATTATTCGATATATCACAATTCTTTGGTTCATAATTCCATCTAATAAAATCTTCCATAAAAGATTTGGCATTTGAAACGGTCAAGAATTGGTTTTTCAACGAAGATTTTGACTTCTTATCCGAGCCTTCCAAATACGGATCTGTCGACATTCTTGTAAACCTTTAAACTCTCAATCCGTATAGGTAATATGAAGTACATTGTAATAAAATACACTTTCATTGTTGTAGGTTCCTCCATCATTAGTCACTTCAACAAAATCCCTTCTATCCCTATCAAATATTCCTTATGAAATCCCTGTCGCGGATCTAGCAAGGTTTGTCCCTTCAGAGATTTGCCAAATGCGGATTTATCTAAAAATAATTCATATTTAAAAATGTTTGATTAAATAGCCTATTAGTGGAGCAAGCTAATTTCGCAGCCCCTCGCGAATCTGAAATGTCTTGGACAAGATACCATCGCCAAGTAAGTCGCAATTTACTAAAATTACCCCGAAATTATAGTCTCTAAACTGATTAAATTTTTAAATTTAAAAGGAAACAATTCATGATTGGATGAAACAAATGGCTAATGAATATCCTCAATATGTTTCGGTAAGATTGGGATTCTGGAATCGGAACTTTGAAGAATTTCTTAAAAATTCCTTTATTTCAATAGGTTAGATCAGCCGGAAACAGTACGGAGGGTAGACCCTTACTAATAATGAAGATCTCGACGGATCAAAGTGAAAAAGCAGATAAGCCAGCTATCTGGATTGATGGAGGTTCTTTATTAATTTGAAATTAACTACTTACTGATACTCTATACCTATACCTATGAATGAATTTAATCTAAATACTCCTTTCCATTCTCTGAATAATAGGAATACATGCTAGAGAGTGGATTGGACCTGCCACTGTCACCTATATGATGAATGAAATAATTAAGGATGCTGCGACCGGGAAAGAAGGAGAAAGACACGTTGATGACTTTGATTGGTACGCAATTCCAGATTGAAAAGGTTGGATACGCCGTAAAATTTTGATTTCATTTCTAGGTATTTCGACCCAATATTGAATCCAGGTACATTTTTAAAGGATAAAGTTAAAAGAATCACAATTGAGAATATTAAATTTTAAAATCTAAAAATGACGCTTCTGTCCGAACCACGCAGATGGGTATGAGTATACTCATACTACAGACCGAATGTATGTCAATATTTTAATTAATTTCCAACTTACGGATAGAATTTAAGTTACATATTATTATTGGTATAACACGGAATACTGATATATTAGGTGGAGGAAGACAAGATCAGGTCCAGGAAGGCCTATTTTTGGTGGCCTTTTGGGTTGTTGCAAAGGTTGTAAATTATCCAGTCAATTCGAGCATTTATTGATAATTTGACATTGCACTTGATAGGGACTGACCCTAATCGTAATTGGAATTATCAATGGGGAGGGAAAGGAACTAGCAATAATGTCTGCTCTCAAATATACAGAGGTACCTACCTATTAATACATACCTATCTGTACTTGAAATATCTGCAATTCTGCATATGAGCAATTTGATATTTAACTTCTTTTTTTAAGGACCTAGTCCTGCCAGCGAACCTGAAGTCTCCAATGTATGTGCCTCTATCGAATATAAATTATATAATTTGCTAATGATCTTTACGATAAAACTAATGTAATTTTTAATGAAATTTCAATGACAGATTCAAGATTTCGTATTTGAACGAAAGGACAAAATCAAACTCTTCCTAACTTTCCATTCTTACAGGTATTATACTCAAATCTTAAATGATACATCATCATCATAATCCCTCCTGTATTTTTTTAGTCAATTGATCCTTCTTCCCTGGAGCTACGATGATGGTAAGCACAAAATACAATACTAACTCTTTCTAAAATAATACAACTAATGCCTACTATTCTACTTTAGTAAGGGCCGATGACCACGATGATTTGATGGAAATGGGATTAGCAGCGGCTGCAACAATCAAAAAACAACCCTACAAAACGCAATACAAGGTGAAATCAAATACAAACGTTCTCAAAAATGAATCAATTTCAAAATCGATTTTTTAAGGTCGGACCAACCCCTGAAGTTCTTTACGCCGCCTCGGGAGGATCGCACGATTGGGCCAAAGGTGTAGCAGGAATCAAGTTTTCATATTGTTACGAGCTCCGTGACACGGGTGACAACGGCTTCCAACTACCTCCTTCACAAAGTACGAAACTCGAATATAACCCTTTTACTTTCATCAAGATGCTAACTTAAATATTCCTTTTTAATCAGTTCTGCCCAGCGGAATCGAGACATTTGAAGCTGTTAAAAATATGGCTGAAAATGTAAAAAAATATTACAGAAATCATTAATCAAAAATTCATTATGAATCTATTTATTTAAAAAAAATCTAAATACGATCATAAGTTCTCAGAATTATATTATAAACATTGTGAACAATTTCATAATTTATATTGTATACAAAATAAAAACCTATAAAGAAATCCATTCAAAAATGTGCAGAAATCCGATCAATCTCCATCAAATCCTCAACAATTTCATCGACACGGCTCCCAATTTTTTTCACAACTTCAATCTTTTCAGCCCAAGGCAGGTGTAGGAACCCCCATACAAGTTCCCCATCAATAATCCCCCGAACCGGCGTCCCAGTCATCCTTTCATCGGAATTGATTGTCCGAAATGCTTTGGGATTCAACCCAGCACGATGTTGTATACTATTATTTAGAACATTTGCTAACATTAGGAGACGCCGATAAGTTCTCTCAGGGATTGGAAGGAAATAGCCAAGAGATCCATCCAGACTGCAATAGAATGTGACATGACGCTTTTCAATAGCTACAGAATTCCGCTTTGTTGTCGAAGGGTCCAGAACTGCATTATATCAATTTCATATTAGAATCATATATCATAATACTTATATGTTAAATTAAGCTTACCTTTGCAACGAATTCGCACGAAAGAAAGTACGTTTTGTCCCATATGAAAATCGGCCTTCCTCAGGAGCTTTTGACCACCTACACTCTCCCTTAATAACTGTGGCTGATACATAAATACAACAGCATTCTTATCTCGATCCGTAGCTAGAAGTCCAAGCTGTGTATTGTCAATTAGGAAATTAATTCCATAAACTTCAAGGGGTTTAAAATCCTATGAAAAAATAGAACTAAAATCACAATATACTCGAATATATCGTATATATACCCTTGAAACAACGGCAAGCGTACGATGCGTCTCTTGAAATCGGAGTAGAGATACAGACTTGTATACATCCGCATAATATATAAGATTTTTAACAGCCATAAGCTGATGTACATAAATCTGGGTATCAATAAACGCAATCCCAACCAAATCATTATCTTTTAGCTGCCACAAATATAATTTTTGTCCAACGGCAGCGCATAAAAATCCAACCACGCTGTCAACTGAAATTTAAAGTAGTTTATTAATTAAATTAAAGCTTAAATAGTCTTGAAAAACCCCTCACCTGCCGTTACAGGCCCTTTATGCTCCTTTGAATAAAGTATTTTGAATTTATTCTTGGTTAGAGGTTGACCAGGCTCTGGTACGACATCAATCACATCAATAATTAGGATTTTTCCACGGCTTGTCGTATCCTCCCCATAAGAATAATTAGTTCCAACGGCTAGATAGCCACGTAGACCAGAACGGGCTCCCTCATATGCGAGATTGACAATTTTGAGGCATAGGATATTTTCAAATACTTCCATTTCTAAATTCGGAAATCCAATTAATTAATTTAAATTAATTTATGTAAATGATATATGTACCTAATGCTGTATTTGGTACGACTTCCCATGTTCCAGGGGAAAAGATATTTAGGCTAAATCTTTCACGGGTTGGTAGCGGAAAGCGTTCATCCTTTGGTTCTTCAATAAATTCCTAATACATCCATTTCAAAAATTAATATATTTTAATATGTTAAGCCGTAAGAATACCTTTTCATCACCAGCTACTCGACAAATCCTTGAAGATTGCTCTTGCTGACTGATGGCTAAAATAAAGAATAATATCCATTAAATATTCTAGAATCTAGGCTTTGAAAACGTTTCAACGTAAAATGTAAATATCTGCAATACTTACCAACAATATAAGTCTTTGATTCCAAATGATACACAATGAAATAGGGGGTGCATCGAAGGGGAACCTTTCTAATTGGCCAAGGGGAATCTAAAAATCAATTAAAAAATGATTAACGTCAATGCTCATGAATTATTCATACAGATAAACTTACCATAAGTTAGATGAGTCGCAAGTGTACAAATACGAAATTCAAAGTCTGCATTGCAATAAATAAATCCACCATTTGGGCAATTTGGGTTTGTAAATGGCGCAAATGCAATGATCTTTGAATCAATTCCCTGCAATTTAAAAGACAATTTAAATCCTGGCATTTATTGCATTTTTCAATATCTAATTGCAGGGTATTCCAGCGCAAATTTACCATTGGATGGAATCGAACGGATCCAGCATGATTCATAAATGACCAATGAGGATAAGCTCCGCATATAAAGACCTGGATAAAAAAAATCACATATAGTCTTGAATCTTGAATTTGACATAAAGTTTAATGTCAAAATCGCAGAAATTACCCCAGAAGAGCCCATAAGAATTGGGAAATGTCTAAAATGGGAACGAATGGATAGGGAAAAGGAATTCTTGTCTGCTCCTCTGGGTTTGGTCCTAAAATTGAAGTGAAATTCCAATTAAATCCAAACAATTTAAATTTAAGTGGAAATTTAAACAATTTAAATCACAAGAGTTTAAATTTAAAAACTTACGATCTCCTTTCCCTCAAAATAAGATCATGCCTAACTTTTGCCCAACGTAATTTCAGAATATCCTCATACAGGGTATCCTCATAATAGGGATAGCATTCGTAAAGATAAAAATCATCTCCAATCCTACAATATAGCATAGGCCTTTTGCACATGTAGCCTAACCCCACGACCAATATCTCATGAATTGGTGGAACTGTCTCTGATTCATCAGCCCTGCCATTTAAAAAAATACGATTTTTAATTAGAATTTGCATAATATTGAATTTATAATTCCTTTATCCTACATTGCAAGCGGACTTTGTGTAGAATGACCCAAAATATTCGGAGATAGAGCAAAATCCGTTACACACATTCGAACTTGAAGATCTGGAAGTGTATAAATCTCAAGGGATCCAGTCCCTCTCGTAAGGAATAGCCAATAAGTTGGCATGATTGGCTGTTGATATTTTTCTCGATTTTGTTTCCACCATCGGGAAGAATTAGCAGCTTGTTGCTTTTTAAAGTTGCTATCCGCCGCATCCGGATTCCCATATAAAAGATCATCCTCATCTTGTACTTCCCTTTTAATTTTTGCAAGTTTTACAATCTGTTCTTCTGGGGAATCTTCAGTCCTAGATCGTGTTGTAAGAAGTCCAGATATATCGCAATATAAGCAAACTGCCGTTACTTTTGATTTCTGTATATTAATACGAAATATTCTATTAGAACACGCTGATTGGATCAAATTATCATTTTTTTTGTAAACAAACCTTATGGAATTGAGTATGCTGTACAACAAGACGCTCTCCAATCAGCGTTAGTATTACAATCTGTCCTTCCGCTGTTAAAAGGGTCAGATACGGGTCAGAAACGGAAGCATGAACTATGTCAGAGCCGAGATCAAGTGGTTGTAGCTGTTTTTCTTCGAGACCTTTAGAAAAATTCCAAAAAAATCCAATTTTTCATTGAATTTTGTGATATTTTATAAAAATTTACCATCAAGGAGGACGACACAGTCTTTGCAAACCTGAACAATGTATTTAACTCCTCCCATATTGCAAGTAAATACAGTTCCAGTCTCCGTCTTAAATCCACTATCATAAATCTGATTAATATCTTCTCCAGTTTGCAAAATCTACAAATTTAATAGATTAGAAATCACTTATTTTCAATTTAAATAAACTTACAATAGTCTTTGCCTCTTGGCTAACCACAATAAGCCCATGATCAGTTGAACCATTGGGTAGATAGAGTGTCCAAAGATCTTTTAAGCCTGGGAGTGGAATTGTAGTCACAATTTGAGGTCTGATAGATCTTTGCAGGACACAGAGTGCTCCATTCTTTCCCTGACCTGAAGTAGTTACAAGTTCCAGGTCTGGATCTTCAAGGGCTGTAAAATCATCTGAAAGAAATGCTGGTTCTCCCATTGTAATATTACCACAAGGGCCAATATTTAGAAGTGAGTCGCAAACTTCAAATTGGAATAGTGTAATAACGAAATGTGTTTTCTTTTCGCTTCCATATACTTCAATCTCTTCTTGTTCACGAGCTAGCCGAGATTTCTTAACTTTAATTACTTCTTCATCCTCCTCCTCTTCCTCCGCCTCCTCCTCAAGGTCAACAACCTTATCTTCCCCATTTTTTTCTCCATTTTCAAGGGCTTCCGCT